>CM024542.1:8232399-8478150 GCA_014182365.1 Eucalyptus tenuipes
AAGTTACATTTTGTTCCAAACATGTTGTAGTCATAAGTATAGCTGACAGTGATTATCGATGAAATTTATTAATGGAAATTTCATCCGTTAACACTTAATTAAAAGGCATTTTTAGTTTGGTTGGTAATAATTATTTACAGACATTGCTGGTCTCCATTGGTGTAAAATGTTTATGATCGAATAACTTATGCAAATTCTTCAGGCCAGTAAATAAAATTAGTCCCTATGGTCCATATATTCATAGAAAAATTAATTAGCAAATGGTGACGGATTTGAAAATAAAAATAAGCCGAAAGGAAAGGAAAGAAACGTAATTATAATTAAGTCGGTCCAATTTACATGCTTCGAAAGCCCAACTTAATTTGCCAAAGCCCAGGCCCAATCTCGACCGGCTTCTGTACCCGCCAAAATTGCGAGAGTGGAAGTCGTCGATGCTCTGCCGCCATCGCTAGGGTTTTGGGTCTTGAGCTCCATCATCTGCAATCTCTCTCTCTCTCTCTCTCTCTCTCTCTCGCGTTCGCCTCAGCTATGGCGAAGAACAGGAACAAGAAGAAGCGGAACGCCGCCGCCGACGCAATGGACGTCGCCGAGCAAACCGTCTCCGGCGGTCCTCAAGGTAATCTCGTCCTCGTCCCCCGATAATTTCAAGCTTCGTTGTCTCTTCGTCTTCGAGGTGAATCGTGAGAGAAGAGTCGAATTCAATGTCTTTTGTTCGAGATAGCGATTGAAATTGAGCGCGTTCCGTGATCTGTTTGTGTGCAGCGATGGACACTTCGGAGTCTGGAGCTAAAAGTTCTGCCGCAGGCGCTGCGAATAGGTCGGTGGAATCGGCTCGCGAACTTTTCTTTTGGTCCTGCGTAGCTATCGCTGCGGCGAATTTATCGTTATTGATTGTCTAGCGCTTGCGAGCCGATGATTCGTGCGTGAATCGAATGTACGGTGAACCTGGGAATGAATGTGGAACGCTTGATCGTATCTGTGCATAGGGAGTTGAATTGAATGTGAAGGAATATTGGTTTAGGTATAGTTCCCCAGGATTTCATTCCAACGCAACTGTTTCATCTTTGGTTGTGCTTCAGTGGATTTGGAATGGAGTTAATTGTGGTCCTCTTGCGTGGAGGCTCCTTTAAAAGAGGTCTCAGATGAAGAGTTGCATTGCTCTCCCTTCTTTCTCGGTCTATCTGCTGCTGTCTGAGAAATATGAATGGAATTGTTAAACTTGCGGAGTGACGTTCAACTTCTTGAACTTCATTTCACCTTCTGTAGGACACTTCGACATTAAATGACGCGTCTTCTATTCTCTAATTGTTTTGTCTTGGGTTTTAAATCCCGGGTTATCGGTACACGTGTCTTCGTTTCCACTTGGATGAAGAATGTATATTGAGCAATTTGTGGTTTTGCGGGAAATAATGTATGCAGGACAAATACGAGTTTTACTCAGGTTGATGTATTGGTACTTCATAGATAGTTGCTTCTCCTTGTGTTTGCACTGCATCTCTCTTTCAGAGTCTTGTTCGTTTTCTATTTACGTGCGATTCTAGTTTTCAAGGTTTTCATGTCATCTGAACATCCCTCTACATTGACCCTTTTGGAACAGAAATATCAGGAAGGGAAGACCAATGAAAAGAACGAAGAATGTGAGGAAGATGAAGGCGATAACAAAGGCCATATCAAAGAATGAGCAGATTACAGAGAAAGTTTCAAAGAACGATAGCAAAACCGTGAGAACCCAATCTGCAAAAACGCTGTATGACTAGCGTAGCTCAATCTTTGGTCCATACTTTTTGATGAAGAGGAGTAGAATCATCGTAGGCGTTTCAGTTTCGTAGTTCTAGCATTTGCATTTTACATATAAATTGTTCTTTCTTCCAACTAAGATGGAAGGTATAATTATCAGAATCTTCATCTTCATTTGGTGATACCTTTTGTACTGAAATGTTCGTGTAAGGTCCATATAAAGCTTCAAAGAGTTTGATTATACCAAGTGTCAGTTTATGTATGTATTTCATTTGTCGAATGAAAGTAACTACATCCTAGAGATATATACCTGAAGATCGGATGCTGGGACTGACCGTCCCTTGCTCTATAAACTACACTGGAGATCAATTAACAAAAGCATGGCTCTTTGACACTTACTCTGTTTCGTTCTCAGGCCGAACATCTATTACTGCGACATTTTTTTAGCAATAGCATGCTCTCTTTGCTTGGTGGTCTGGGTTTTGTGGGCAAACTTTCTCAGCCATGCTGGTGAATTTTCCAGTTACTTCTCTCTGTACCTTTTAATTGGGAACGTGATGATGTTCTTCTTTTGGAAGTTTCATTTGGGTAGCGCGCATCGTTTCGGTTTTAAGTCTTATGGTTGATGTCAATGATGGATGATTTTCAGTGCGGGATCTGTAGTTCCACTTCTTTATGTCATGCAACTCTACAAATATAAGCAGCATCTCATCTTTCGTTTATGTTGTGGCAAAGTCCTTGACTTCCGCCACCTGCGACGTAACTCCAGAAGTACTCGCATGAAGGGACTTAACTGAGTTGAGGTCGATGATGAAAAATTGATGCTCGGCACTACAAAATGAAAAAAATAGGCCTTTTTGGTATTTTCTGTTGATATAAAAAAATTCGATTTAAATTTGAAATATTTAATGCTTACGAAAATGTTTATAACGATTTCAAACTCTAAACAATAACGAGAAAATCGAAAATCGAAAATCCAAAGTAATTCCAAAAATAAGTTTTACTAATGGATGGATGCACATCATGTTGTAGGGGAAGCACTTATCATTCTCATTCGCTGCGGTTGAAAAAGTGGTGATAAGTTACAGGTTCTTTTTTGATGACAAGCCCAATAAAAATCTATATGAGCTTTATTATAATAGACATAAATTGAGTCTTTGTTATCATTACTCACTTATGTTTTGAGATTTGGATCGAACTGGCCAATCATAAAAGGACAAGTCCAAGTGCTCACATGGCAATAATCGGTGTTAGGCGAACAAGAAGTTACTGCATGGATTGGTTCTAGTGGTTCAAGAGACGACACGTGGGCTCCACAAGATCCAATAGATGACATGTACTTAAAGGATAAGATTGGACATTTATTAAAAGTTCGTTACATTGAAGAGATTAAAAGTTCTGGATGATATTATACATTGAGTTAAAAGTTATATATTATATTAAACAAATTAGAAGTGTGGAATCAAAATTATTCCCGTGATTTTCCCAGCCCCACTTCGTCACTTGCGCGCCGCGTCACGCTACGATGCTTGTCATTATCGGAAAATTCGGCACGCCGACAGAACGCGTCCCTCCCTTCATGAGCTCGGAGAACCATCGGCCCCCCCCTCCGATCAAATCTCACGGCCAGGGACGGGGTCCAGACCACCCGCTTTCTTCTCATCGAGCGGCTCGCGTTTCGAGACACCGCGTGGGAGCGACCGCACGGGACACTCTTCACCCCCGTATCTTCTTCGTTGTCCGTTATCAGCGCCCTGACGTAGACGCTCATGATTGGCGAACAGACAAAAAGACAACCACCTCTTCGTCTTCTTCTCCGCGCGCGAATGCGACTGCAATTGCACTCTCCCCGCTCTCTCTCTCTCTCTCTCTCTCTATAAAATCGCATCTGCGATTCCCCTTCGAGCGTGTCCGACGGCGATGGCGTACTATCCGGTCTGCTTCTCCGGAGAGGAGGAGGGGAGAGCGCCTGCTTCTACTGCAAGCGCGGGCCGGCGCGGCTCCGGTCCGGCTGGCGGCTCAGCAACGGCGGCTACGCACAGCTCTGCGACGAATGCGCGTAAGATTTCTTCCGTGATTCACGTTGCCTTGCCGTTCCTCGAATGCGCACGTGATTCTTTTGCCTAATCCGTCTCGTTTCCGGAATGCCTCTTCGCGCGCGCGCATCGTGTTCTGTCGAGCGCATGTTTTTGGTAATCGAAGGCTTGGGAGCCGTGCTTGGTTGGTCAATCGGCTTGTTGTGAGCTATTCGGTTGTGTGTTGATGATGGATGAATGTTCGTGCTATTACTTGCTTTACAAGCTTCTGGAATGATTTGACTGCGTCTTTTGATAGTTGCAGTCGGCGCTTGTAGCTTATCGCAGCATAGGGAACATGTGAGGTCATTGCTTTTTTTTTTTTTTATCTTGCTACTGCAGTGTGGGTTCGGCTTTTTGGGAGTTAGGATTTATGCATTCGAATCGAGCATAGCCAAAACATCTTCTCGTATAAATTTGAGCGCATTTATTAGTAGTGCGGGGAGTGTGATTCCGACATTGGGTTAACTTTCCCCCTGTTCACCGTGGATTGTTGGATGCTGGTCCTTCTATGGATAATGCTGGAGTTATAAGTTCTGGAACAGATGGAGCTGAAGATTTCCATTGTTTCCTGGAACTCATTGTAAGCGAACTAAATTCAGATGTTATTAACTGTTAACAGAAGATTGTTGAAAAGAATGAGGCCCTTTTTCCATAGCGAAATTTGATCTAGCAAGCATGATGGGGTGGCGTTTCGGGGGCAGTTGAGCATCAAATGGGAGAAACAGAGCCTGAACAACTGTTCCACAAGTGAGAGCCACCAAGGTCGAGAAATATAATATAATAATACAAATGATATCCACCAATTTTAGAAAGATCGTTTTCCTCATCTGTACTTAGATGCTCCTGTTAATTAAGTGGCAGGGTACAGAAGATTTGCAAGTAGAATTTCTTGAATCTAAATTCATCTTTGTAAAGTGTGAAATGCTGCTTTCACGTTGCAAGGTAAGAGACAATTGTCACATCAACCAGTAAGTAGGAGCATTTGGGCTTTGTAATCTGAAATAGGAAACAGCATAGCAATGTCAATGATATAGTCTGAATTTGGCACAAGTTTAAATGATAAACATGACTCCTTGAGTCTCAAACAAGAAAGTCATTGACTGTGTTTCTGATATTATATATTGCTATTCTAGTTTTTCATTTTCTCTTAATTTAATGTAAAATACTTTTCTGGCATCAAAATAATGATTATTGCTCAGAAAAGCTGCCAAAAAAATTGGCTCTGCCTGTTATCTTTATCTTTCAGTGGATTTTCCGGCGTGATTCATCGTTAGAAATCATCCTGAAAGGACCATAATTATATTCTGCAGAGTAAATGGCAGGAAGCAGGGGCTGGTTTTCCAGTGTCGTGCTTGCATGGATATATTGTTTTTACTAAAATGAGTCTGTCTGAGATTTGTTGCTGGAAGTTCATTGGCATCTTGCTCTGTAGCATGACATAGCTAGGTGGGCTGTCTGCCAATCAAGGCGTCCTGTACATCTCATTCTAACAGATTTTCCATCTTTAACAAATGACATTGTTTTGCGAACTGAGAACTTGCTTTGTTCCATAAACATATTGCTTTTTAAGGATCATTTCTTTCAAAATGTTATGAAGCTGAAAAAAGGAGGAGCATTTCCTGAAGAGATTCCATTCAAGCAGAGCAAGAATACTCCATTCTTTCTGCTTATACTGCCGCCCATCCAGAGCTTAGTTTCTTAAAAAATTTACAAGTGCTGTGACATGTTTAATAAACAAAGTATATATAACTCCAGCATGTATAGTAAACATATTATTAATGGCAGATTTATTCCTTGATTAAGCAATTTCCCATGTCGCATGCCAATTTTACCTTTTGTTGATTGTCTTCTCTCTGAGTCACACAAGAAAGCTCAGATGGTCTGCAGAGCAGTACAATGTCACTAATAAAAGGTATAGGGAAATAAAAGCCCTTATATCTTGCTTAATAAAGACCATACAAGTAATAGATAAATTGGTAACAGTACCAGGTTTCTATGTGTATGAGGGAGAGTGCTGTGCTCATTTGGTAGACAAGCTCTTGTGTGTTAAACGAAGGATAGTGTACACTCCTTCCTCCCTGCCTTATGCTTTTTAGAATAGGATTAGTGATAGAATGTTAATGCAAAAGTGAGGGAGAATATGATTGGATTGATCATCTCTAGGTTGGGATACACATGTTCTTGAAAAGCTTTTCTGAACCATCCATTTGATCAATGTTGAAGTGGTACTGCGAGGCCTACTATCTTCTCAAAGTGCTTGTCTCTGGGAGAAAGATTGCCTCCAGGCAGTATGCCATGGGTTATTAGTCTTCGCAAATTAATTGAATGACTAAACAAGGCATTGCCCAATCAATATGCTTTTAAGGCATCCTATTTGTGAGGTTGATTGCAAAATGCAAATGGCAATACAATTAATCTCAGAACTGACCCTGCAGTGAATTTGAATCCTAGGCTTTTTTATGAACCTTGAGTTCAGGATGGGCTCGTATACATATAATAAAACATACAGAGGACATTCACCTTTTGTGGTCATTTTCCTCCCTGGAAAATTTTCTTCAATCTGTTTATTGATGATGCTGTTGTATACACATTTGAGGTATATCTAAATACTTCTTAAATGGGGAGTAACTAGTTATTCCTTGCCTTGTGACCAAAAATGGTTTCTTAGGTATCTAGCTGATTGTTTAACATAAGATGTGAGAGGGTCTAATTCTCCAGACTACCATGCAAATCATTTGGACACAAGTAGCCCTGTTTTCTCCTTCAGTTTCAATGGAGGAGATAGGCAAGTTGGTGTAATATGCTATGATGGAAGAGTTATTTTAGCTTTTCTTGAAAGATTCTTTAGAATACCAGATTCCATCTACAGCACATCCTCTTTAAACAAGGAAGAGAAGAAAATTAATGTCCATGCGATCTCACATTGATTTGTGTAGATGTCCTTTTGTGACACAACCTGTTATAAGATCTCTTTTTACATAGAAACATGGTAAGTCTACTGCGGATTTGCACTAGAATGAGATCTAAGAATTTGTACGCTTTTGCTTTCCTTTTTCATCAGCTTGATGATATAAACCAATGTGATTGTTCTTGTGACAAAATGTTCAGTTTCTTATCCTGCATGGAAGTTTAGACTTTGGCGCCCACATCATAAAGAACGATGCATGCTTCATTAAAACTATTTTTGGAGCTCTTTGATTGAGATGCTTCCTCTAGTGATGGCAGAAGTTGCAATTTATCCTGCTTGAAACAGAAAATTCAGGTCACCCATAAAATATCTTGACATCCTCAGATCATACAAAGGACTACGTGTTTAGATGCATGACTGTACCCTGATGAGTTGCCAGAAAAATTAACTTGGACAAAGATGCAAGTAGATTGTCTATTGAAGTCCACAAGTCTAGGAGAAGTTCTAGATGTGTCTGTAGTGATTGAGGTGACAAATACTACTCTTTATTTGGGGTTCGAGGGCTTAATTTGTTCTTTTATCCTTCACTCTATATATTTATGTCCATCTGAACAAAAACTCCTGAACTTGAGGCTGATGCTGTGCTATGAGCAACACTATTTGAAGGACTTGACATCATAGCACTGAATGACATTTATAAACATAATCAACTGTGAAGTAAGTGGTGGTGGAAGGACAAAAATAGAAAGATAACTGTGTTAATCTTCTGTAGATTAAAATGAATTTGACAGACCACGATATGCCGGTGCCTCAGGAGGCATAAACACTGGTCTTGCTTTTAAAATCTTGACATGTGGACAAAAGGAAAAGCTAAGAGCTAGGTCCTCTCAATTTCCTTTTCCGATTAGTCCTGGACAAGTATCTATGTGCTTCACGGTCGTGATTCATGCTCAAACTCAAAAGACAGATGGCCAGCCTCCTTAATCATGACAGATCTATATTGAAAGGCAGTACTTTTAGGATGGAAGTGGCGATCTCCTTCCGCCTATTTCCAATACCCATGAGAAGCTTTGACTAGAAGTGGACTGAAGATAAGGTTGAGCTTTACTTGTAACATAAGCAGCTGTTGTGGGTGTTCTTTCCTTATTGGAAATGTTACTGGCCTCCTTATTTAATTAGGCAGAACAACATCGAAATAACAGGTTTCCTGGTTTGTGTTTCTTGTGCTTTACGACAATAATTTGCTTGAGAATGTTAAATTTACTAGTATCCATCTAAATATTCCAGAGTATGGACTGGGATTTAGTAGGTTAATTTTCTTTTATGCTTCTTGCCAAACTTATATTGCCGCATTACATGAATCTGTGAATGATTTACACAATCTTACCCTTCGTTCTCATTACAAGTGACTCGACCCTATCTCTTAGGTCTGCTTATGAGGATGGTACATTCTGCGAAACATATCACTCTAATGCTGATGGTTGGAGAAATTGCAATACTTGTCAGAAGGTATGCATGAGATGTTACCAGTTTTGTGCCTTTGTTGTTAGCCATGTGTAGTGCCACTATGAAATGATAGATATGGAAGTATAGTAGTGCCAACAATGATGTTTGACTTGTTTTTCCAAAAAAATTTCCTATTTACCTTAATCCTGGATTCTTTGTCAGCTGCTCCATTGTGGATGCATTATGTCAGCACATGCCTTTGTAGTATTGGATTTTGGAGGGGTTAGCTGCATGGATTGCTTGCGGAATGACTTTACTCAGGTGAGGCTTATTTTCTTGACCATGGTCCAACTAGGTGGATGCATTGTGCTCTTGGTTTAACCATATGTGAGTTGCATTATGTCAGCGCATGCCTTTCTGTGATGATTGCATCATCCTATTTCAGAATGTGAAACTATCCTGATGTTGTGGAAACAATTATTTGACATAGATTTGAGTGAAACAAAAATGTTCGATATCACTTGATCAAATTTCTATCTCACTGTAGAAGCAGTGCGATGAGAGATATGTGCAACAGGCTATCTAAGCACAATTGACCCAATTAATCAGGCTTACAGTTACATAAAATTGTATGGCAGAATCTAATGTCGGTTTATAAAATTGACGTTGAGCTCATTTATATCTACCATAGGGATCTAAGTAGTGTTTTTCCAAAATAAGCAGTAAAAGGGACTACCATTTTTGTGGCATTAGCAAGTGCTGGAATAATTCCGGTCTGTTCCTTTATGATTTCGTTATACATAATTTACCTCTCAAAATGAGAGCGAAGAAATATCTTACCAGAAATAGAAAAAGCAAAGGTTGGCTTTACATTCTAGTTAATTTCTTACAGAATGTGCACATTCTGACTAATTTTATTGCCATGGAAAAAAACATAGTCGGATGCACCATGTAAGAACCAATGACTGGCTTGGCCATTTCAAGTTGGTAAGATTTGTAGCATTTAGATGACTTGCTGAGTTGAACTGAAAACAAGTCATGCTAGTACTAACCTTCCGGTGCTTCCTAAGCATGGAGAGCTCTGAGGGCCTCTACACATCTGAGAAATTCACAGCAAGGCTGACCTGCTAGTTCATAACTAGAAAAATGCTACTGCTTCAACCATATTCCTTACATGTCATTTTGCCTTTTTTAATCATAGAGATGTTTCTCTAATTAATCCTAGTTGCAGAATATCGCCGAGGCTCAGCAGAAATTGGATGAATCCCAAGCAGTTGGACTATCTGATGGCTCTGTTGAAATTACTGCTGGTAATATTTCTCCTGACCCTAAACCAAGCCTATATATATTGCATATTTCACAAGCTATAGCTCTTTATGCTATGTAGTCTCAAGCAATCTCTATTTAATGTTTCAATAGCAAATGTACTTTGCAAAGAGTATGCCTAAGAGTTTTATTCTGTGCATTCAAGAGAAAAGGAAGAGAGTTATGAGGAAGGAAATATTTCCCATTGATTCTTCATAATCCTCCTATTGAACAATAATTGCATAAGAACCTTACCAAAAAAAACAATAATTGCATAAGAAACCAAGAGGAATCACATCAGCCAAGTTCCATTCTGGTGCTTGGACTTGATCTGTATGCACGCATATGCCATAAAAGCACAATCTGAAAGGTTGTTAAGCGTCCTTTCTTCACGTGTCTCTGTTAGTTAACTAATCCAGTAAATATTTCTTCGCCATCCTATTTGTTGCAGCATAAGGAGTAGGTCAAGAGTTAGGACAAATATGCTCGAGGAGTACTAATAATATAGCATGATATCTTGGTCACAGAAATTCAGTATGAGGCGTATCTAAGTGCTCCAGCGGTGCTTCATGCCACGCTTGGTGAAACGGCCTTTCAAAATGTTATTTCCAGTGCCCCATACAATGAATCGTCTCCTCTAACTGATTACGGATTTCCTCTGCATGATCAATGTCTGGCCAACGAAACCAAAAAGGAACTACAGAAGACTTCTGAAAAGCATGCTTCAGTATGTTTTCATTGATGCTGCGTCCCCATTACATTAAACAACATGTCAGGTACCATTTGCAGCTATTTTTAATCCGGATTTGGAGAAGTTGCAACTTGGTCTTCACAGAGGAGGAACTTATCATTTGATGTTTCATTGCGTATGCTTACGAAAGTTCTGGGACCCCTAGTATAATTTACCCCTTATCGATTAAGTGACCAATTCAGATATCATTTTTCGCGTTAGTTTATGTGAACCTCAGGAATCTTTACATGTGGAAAACTTTCAGATGATCTTTCATTGTCGTTTGATTTTTGCCCATACTTTCACGTATAGCCCGTCTTTAAATAATTAGATTAAATTACTTTGACTTTGATTTCGCTATGAGTCATTCACTTTGAAAGAAGCTATTCCGTTGAATACTTGGTCAGAGCTCGCCACGTAGCATTTGATTCAATATTCTTCTTGGCTTGCACGGCAGTCAGTTTGTTGTAGTGATGTGCATGAGCCCTTGAATTGGTGAAATAAGTTAACACCTCATCTGGCCCTGCGTCATAGTCAACGCATCGCTATCTTTGTTAGAAAATTCACAGAAGCACAGAGGAGCAGCAATGCAGCGACTGACACGAACCCGTTGCATAAAGTAGAGCTTGGAGTGACGAGAACAGCGGGCATCCTAGTGAGGATTTAATAATGTTGAGAAGCCCTTCCTTGTTTAGTACAATTACCTTAAAAGGCTCTGAAATGTAGGAACCGAATTTGCTTTTCAATCGACCGAATTGTTAAGAACTAAATGGGATTGAAAACTGAATGGACACCCGCACGAAAGACGCAGCAATTTAACCGATCGACGTGGTAAAAGAGGGCATTTGGATATGAAAATTCGAGTGAAAAGTTGAGAGAATTTTAAAAGTTGTTCGTGAAAGGGAGGAGGGACATTCAAGATTTGCGGAGATCCTCCTCTACTTTATGCAACGGCTCGAGATATAAATTATGACGGTCGCTTCCTTTTGTCACGATCCACCGTCCCATGCCCGAATCGCTAGAATCGCTGATGAACAAAAGAGGCGGCTCCCAATGGATAAAGATCCAACCCGAGTGGATAAACTCTCCATGAACGAACCGCTTGCGACGCGAATCTCAAAAGGAAGACGATCATCCGTCAGCATGAGGAGCCCAGACATTGCTCAGGCTTCCAGAACACTCTGCTCAGACTCCCATGCATTTTGGTGAAAAACACCGGGTGGGGGATCGACTCCCGTCCGCCACCGACTTGCCGCCGGTCGGGAGACAGCAGATTTTTTTACTGTGCAAACCAATGCGAAACCCAAACCTCGGATTCAGAAATGTCAAAAGAAAAGAAAAAAGAAAAGAAAGAAACTTCTGAACTTACACATCCCATTTTTGGGAATATTAATATTAGAATATAGGAAGAACGATGCAAAATAATAAATGTCAATTTTACCTTTTGTTGATTGTCTTTTCTCCGAGTCACGCAAGAAAGATCTGATGGTCTGCGGAGCGGTACAATTTCACTTATTGAAGGTATAACGAAATAAAAGCCGTTATGTCTTGCTTAAAAAAGGCCATACAAGTAATAGATAAATTGGTATTGGTACCAGGTTTCTATGTGTATGGTACGATAAGAGGGAGAGTACCGTGCTGATCCGGTAGACAAATTCTCGTGTGTTAAACAAAGGATAGTATGCACTCCTATCTCCCTGCCTTATGCTTCGCAGAATAGGATTAGTCATAGAATGTTAATGCAAAAGTGAGGAAAAATATGATTGGATTTATCATCTCTAGGTTGTGACGTACATGTTCTGGGAAAGCTTTTATGAACCATCCGTTTGTTTAATCAATGTTGAAGTGGTACTGCGAGGCCTACTATCTTCTCAAAGTGCTTGTCTCTGGGAGAAGGATTGCCACCAGGCAGTATGCCTTGGGTTATTAGTCTTCGTAAATTAATCGAATAACTAAACAAGGCATTGCAAATTAATATGCGTTTAAGGCAATGCCGTGTGACTCTACTTCTAGTACTCTTTGTTTTAACTCATATTTGTGAGGTTGATTGCTGAATGCAAATGGCAATACGGTTAATCTCAGAACTGACCCTGCAGTGAATTCAAATAACAGGCTTTTGTATGAACCTGGAGTTCAGGATGGGCTATCCATACAATAAAATAGACAGCGGACATTCATCGTGTTCATTAGTCATCCCTGGAAAATTTTCATCATTTTGTTTATTGATGACGCTATTGTATACACATTTGAGGTATATCTAAATACTTCTTAAATAGGGAGTAACTAGTTATTCTTTATCTTGTGAACAAAATGGTTATTAGATGTCTATCTGTTGGTTTAACATAGGATGTGAAAGGGTTGAATTCTCCAGACTACCATGCAAATCATTTGGACAAAAGTAGCCCTGTTTCTCCTTCAATTTCAATGGAGGAGATACGCAAGCAGGGTGAATAAGCTATGATGGAAGAGTTATTTTTAACTTATCTCGAAAAATTCTTTAGAATACCAGATTCCATCTATAGCACGTTCCCTTTAAACAATGAAGAGAAGAAAATTAATGTCCATGTGATCTCACATTGATTTGCATAGATGTCCTTTTGTGACACACCCTGTTACAAGATTTTTTTTTTTTTTTTTTTTTGACATAGAAATATGGTAAGTCTACTACGGATTTGTGCTAGAATGAGATTCATGACTTTGTATGCCTTTGTTTTCCTATTTCATCAGCTTGACGATATAGACTGACGTGATTGTTCTTGTGACAAATTGTTCAGTTTCTTATCCTGCACGCAAGTTTAGAGTTTGGCACCACATCATAAAGAATAATGCTTGCTTCATTAAACCTATTTTTGGAGTTCTTTGATGAGATGCTTCCTCTAGTGATGGCAGAAGTTGCAATTTATCCTGCTTGAAACAGAACGTTCA
Organism: Eucalyptus tenuipes; assembly: GCA_014182365.1. Lineage (NCBI taxonomy): Eukaryota > Viridiplantae > Streptophyta > Magnoliopsida > Myrtales > Myrtaceae > Eucalyptus > Eucalyptus tenuipes. The sequence continues at coordinate 8,245,529 of CM024542.1, forward strand.
GGTCACCGATAAGATATATTGACATCCACAGATCATACAGATCTGAAAGGACCACGTGTTTACAAGCACGATTATACCCTGACGAGTTGCCAAAAAATTAACTTGAACAAAGATGTCAAGTAGATTGGCTATTGAAGTCCACAAGTACAGGAGAAGTTCTAGATGTGTCTGTAGTGATTGAGGTGACAAATACCACTCTTTATTTGGGGTTCGTGGGCTTAATTCAATTTTTTATACTTCACTCCATATATTTATGTCCATCTGAACAAAAATTCCTGAGGGATTCAAACGCTTAATACAATTATTTATCCTTCACTCCATATATTTATGTCCATCTGAATAAAAACTCCTGAACTTGAGGCTGATGCTGTGCTATGAGCGACACTATTTAAAGGACTTGATGTCATAGTGCTGAATGACATAAAAAAACATAATCAACTGAGAAGTGAGCTGTGGTGGACGGACAAAAATAGAAAGATAACTATGTTAGTATTTTGTAGATTAAAACGAATTTGATAGATCACGATATGCAGTGTCTCAGGAGGCATAAACACCCGTGTTGCTTTAAAATCTTGACATGTGGACAAAAGGAAAAGCTAAGAGCTATGTCCTCTCAATTTCCTTTTCCGATTAGTCCTGGACAAGTATTTATGTGCTTTGCGGTCGTGACTCATGCTCAAACTCAAAAGACAGATGGCCAGCCTCCTTAATCATGACAGATCTATATTAAAAGGCAAGAACTTTTAGGATGGAAGTGGTGATCTCCTTCGGCCTACTTCCAATACCCATGAGAAGCTTTGACTAGAAGTGGACAGAAGATAAGGTTAAGCTTTACTAAGCAGCTGATGTGGATGTTTCTTCCTTATTGGAAATGTTACTGGCCTTCTTATTTAATTAGGCAGAGCAACATCAAAATGACAGGTTTCCTGGTTCGTGTTTCTTGTGCTTTACAAATAATTTGCTTGAGAATGTTAAATTTACTAGTATCCATCTAAATATTCTCACAGTATGGACTGGGATTCAGTAGTTTAATTTTCTTTTATGCTTCTTGCCAAACTTACATTGGCACATTACATGAATCCGTGAATGATCAATAGTTACCAGGTTTCACAATCTTGCCCTTTGTTCTCATTACAAGTGACTTGACACTATCTCTTAGGTCTGCTTATGAGGATGGTACATTCTGCGAAACATATCACTCTAATGCTGATGGTTGGAGAAATTGCAATACTTGTCTGAAGGTATGCATGAGATGTTACCAGTTTTGTGCCTTTGTTGTTAGCCATGTGTAGTGCTACTATGAAATGATAGATATGGAAGTATAGTAGTGCCGACGATGATGTTTGACTTGTTTTTCCAAAGAAATTTCCTATTTACCTTTATCCTGGATTCTTTCTCAGCTGCTCCATTGTGGATGCATTATGTCAGCGCATGCCTTTGTAGTATTGGATTTTGGAGGGGTTAGCTGCATGGATTGCTTGAGGAATGACTTTACTCAGGTGAGGCTTATTTTCTTGACCATGGTCCAACTAGGTGGATGCATTGTGCTCTTGGTTTAACCATATGTGAGTCGCATGAAACATCAAGGAGCTCAGGAATTGCTATTGCTAGTCTCCATCTCATGCTCATTTTCTTTCTATTGATGTTTCTGTGATGATTACATCGTCCTATTTCAAAATGTGAAACTATCCTGATGTTGTGGAAACAATTATTTGACATAGATTTGAGTGAAACAACAATGCTTGATATCACTTGATCGAATTTTGTTCTCATTGTAGAAGCAGCACAATGAGAGATATGTGCAACGGGCTATCCAAGTACAGTTGACCCAATTAATCAGGCTTACAATTACATAAATTGATAAGGCAGAAATTTAACGTGGGTTTCTAAAATTGACGTCGGGCTGATTTATATCAACCATAGGGATCTAGGTAGTGTTTTTCCAAATTAAGTAGTAATCAGAACTACCATTTTTGTGGCGTTTGCAAGTGCTGAAGCAAATATTTTGTCACCGTCCTAGGACGAATATGGTTGTGGAGTACTAATCATATAGCATAACATCTTTGTCGCAGAAATTCAGTATGAGGTGTATCTAAGTGCAAAGCATGATCCAGCGGTGCTCCATGCTACTCTTGGTGAAATGACTTTTCAAAATGTTATTTCCAGCGCCCCATATAGTGAATCATCTCCTCTAACTGATTACGGAGTACCGATCTCTCAGAATTCCTATCATGGAGCAGAATTCAAGTCCCCTGAAAGATTTCCTCTGCATGATCAATGTCTGGCCAAGGAACTACAGAAGACTTCTGAAAAGCATGCTTCAGTATGTTTTCATTGATGCTGCGTCCCCATTACATTAAACAACATGTCAGGTACCATTTGCAGCTATTTTTAATCCGGATTTGGAGAAGTTGCAATGTGGTCTTCACAGAGGAGGAACTTATCATTTGATGTATGACATTGCTTGGCACAATCTAAAGGGTCCAGCAGCCCTTCATCGCGTTTGCTTACCCAAGTTTTGGGACCACTAGCATAATTCACCTTTTATCGATTAAGTGACTAATTCAGATATCATTTTTCGAGTTAGTTTATGTGAACCTCAGGAATCTGTACATGTGGAAAACTTTCAGATGATCTTTCATTGTCGTTTAATTTTGCCCATACTTTCACATATAGTTTGATCTTTAAATAATTAGATTAAGGTACTTTGACTTTGATTTCGCTATGAATTATTAACTTTGAACGAAGCTATGGCATTGTCTACTTGGTCAGAACTCGCCACGTAGCATTTGATTCGATATTCTTCTTTGCTTGCACGGCAGTCAGTTTTTTGTAGTGAGGTGCATGAGCCCTTAAATTGGTGAAATAAGGCAACACCTCATCTAGCCCTGCGTCACGGTCAACGCATCGCTATCTTTGTTAGAAAATTCACAGAAGCACAGAGGAGCAGCAATGCGGTTACTGACACGAAAATAAATTCCCGATCTCTGTAAAACCAGGAGTGACGAGAACAGCGGGCATCCTAGTGAAGATGTAATAATGGTGAGAAGCCCTTCCTTGTTTAGTACAATTACCTTAAAAGGCTCTGAAATGTAGGAACCGAATTTGCTTTTCAATCGACCGACTTGTTAAGAACTAAGTGGGATTGAAAACTGAATGGACACCCGCACGAAAGACGCAGCAATTCAACCCATCGACGTGATAAAAGAGGGCATTTGGATATGAAAATTCGAGTGAAAAGTCGAGAGAATATTAAAAGTTGTTCGCGAAAGGGAGGAGGGAAATTCAAGATTTGCGGATATCCTTCCCTGCTTTACGCAACGGCTCAAGATATAAATTAAATTATGATGGTCGCTTCCTTTTGTCACGATCCACCGTCCCATGCCCGAATCGCTGGAATCGCTGATGAACAGACAAGGAGGGAGGCGGCTCTCGATGGATAAAGATCAACCGGAGTGGATAACTCTCCATGAACGAACCGCTTCGACGCGAATCTCAAAAGGAAGACGATCATCCGTCGGCATGAGGAGCCCAGACATTGCTCGGGCTTCCAGAACACTCTGCTCAGACTCCCATGCATTTTGGTGAAAAACACTGGGTGGGGGATCGACTCCCGTCCGCCACCGACTTGCTGCCGGTCGGGAGACAGCAGATTTTTGACTGTGCAAACCAGTGCGAAACCCAAACCTCGGATCCAGAAATGTCAAAAGAACAAAAAAAAAAAAAGAAAAAAGAAAAACTTCTGCACTTGCATATCCCATTTTTGGGAATATTAATATTAGAATATACTAAGAACGATGCAAGATAATAATTACCCCCACTTGAAAAACTTACACGACAATCTAAGAAGCAGTCACTGAAAATGAAATGATTCCACAAAAGGGTGATGATTGAAGGGGACAAGTGAAGAAGAAAAGGAAACTTCACGACAGGGACAAGACGCTCTCCCTCCCACCACCATCAGAAACCGCCCAATCCCTCGCTTCCACTGCCGTCCTTTTTTTTCCCTGGCAATGGGGCGTCTCCAATCCCACTAAGCCCCAAGTTCATTCCTCGATCCGGCCGACGGTTGTCCTCATCATCATTGCCCATGAACACCAAAGCCACTGTCGAAGAAAGCGACCGGATGTGGACGACTGAGAAGACGAACCAACGACGGGGAAAAAATCAGTGTCGTTTTCATTTCGCTTTCTCAGACATTTTTATAACCAAAAACCCAAATAGGAAAAAAGAAAAAGAAAGAAAGACTGGACCTTTTCACAGACATAATATAAACTCACGCCTAACTACATATCTTCCCAGCTCCAATTCTCTATTCATTTTCTACTAATTTTTTTCCCAAGAAAGTTGCCCGCGGAAATTTTCTTTTTCCCGGAAAGGAAAATGAGTCCGACTCCACCGAGCAGCGTAGGATTCAGCCGGCCCCACGGTTGATCATCTCCTGGAACTGGTTCAGGGACTCCTGCCGCTGCAGCCACATCTGCTCGTTGAACTTCCGAATGAAGGCCTCCACGCGCCGGTTCAGGTCGTCCTGCCCCAGCGACGGCTCCCTCCTCAGCTTCCCCGAGCCCGGCGACGGGCTCGCCGGCCGGTCGCTGGAGGCGGCGGCGGGGCGGGTGCCGAAGGTCTCCGACTTCTTCATCTTCGCCGGGGACGCGGGGCTGCTCTCGTCGTCGCGCCGGGCGTGGGAGTCCCACGTGTCGGACTTCCTCAGGTGCCTCGCCAGCGGGACCGCGCGGCCGTCGGTTATCGTCCGCCACGTGCTCTCCAGCGTGTCGTTCCGCTTCGGCCTCGAGACCCGCAACTGCCTCCCGACTGCATCGAAACGCGAGAAAGTCGTCGTCAGTCGCCGTCAATGGAGTTTCGAAATTAGCCGTAGAACAGAACAGACGTGACAGAGACAGAGAGAGAGAGAGTACCTTCGGGACTTGATTTGGCCGACTTCCGATGACCGAACCTCGTCGAAACGGGCGGCTTCTCTCCCCGATCCTCGTTCGGATTCAAGAACGAGAAATCCGAAGAGTCGTTCCTCAGCAGCGGACTCGCCGGCTCCGGAACCGCCAGCTCGTAACCGCCGTCCGCGGCCACCGCCGCCTCATCAACCGCTTTCTCCACTTCCGCCACCAAAACCCCACCGCCGTCTCCGCCGTACGCGTCGTCATCCGCGGCCTTCACCGACCTCGGATCGTAAACGCTGCCGTAGACGCCGTACTCCGCGCTCACCACAGGCACCTTCAGATCCCCCGCCGGATCCCGAACCACCACCGCCTCGGCCGGGGAGCCGCGTACGCAGCCGCCGCGACGTACTCGGCCCCGGCGACCTCCGGCGCCTGGTGGTGGTCGTCGTCGGCCTTGTGGTGGAGCTTGGAGGAGGCGACGATGGAGATGATGATGCAGTTGACGAGGATGTAGAGGTAAGGGGGCCGGAGCCAGGCGAGGAGGAGGCCGTAGAGGGAAGGGAGGTCGGAGGTGAGGAAGGCGGAGATGGCGGGGAGGGAGAGCTTGAGGAGGAGCGCGGCGGAGAGGGCGAGGGTGGAGGCGAGGAGGACCTTGAGGGACAGCACCCACGTGGCGCTCGAGCCCTTGGAGTTGGAGGAGAAGATCGCCATCTCCTGCACCGATTTCGAAGAGCCAAAGGATGGAATGGAATGGAATGGAAAGGAGGAGCCTTTGTACACGCAGGTAATCTACACACGCAGAGAGAGAGAGAGAGAGAGAGAAGGGTAGAGAGAGAAGTAGCGGAGGAGGATTTAAAGAGGAGGGAGAAGAGGAAGGGAGGGAGGGAGCGTGTGTTGGGAGTTGTGAGCTATTATGTGGAGGTATAAATACGTGGAGAGAGAAAGCGACAGTGGCATGGCCAACTTGTTCTCTCCTTTATTTTTCCAGCAGTGAGCGCCACTTATTCTTTTGGAAAAACAACTACCAAGCGCCCCCGTACTTATATATATATATATATATATATATATATATATATATATATATATATATATATTTATTTATTTATTTATTTTAAATTATTTTTTTATAACGTAAAATAAAACCTTACTTATGTGATGTATTTATTCCAAACTTTAAATTTGTATTCATGTGATAGATTTGTTTGAATATAAAGCGCGAGTTTAAATTTAGAGTTTTTGTGTCACCTAAAAATAATGCAGGATAAATTTGTTATATAGTTATAAGTTTGAAGTTTTTAATGCCATAAAAGATTGTATAAGTACAAATTTGAGATTTTTATATTACATAAAAATAAGTTTGAGGTAAATATGTGAGTGGACATAATTTAGAGTTATATCCACTCGGGAGATTTTTAAGTTTTAGGCAAGCCAATGAAAAATGAGTCTGGGATGACGAGCATGTAAGATGGGCGACATGAATAGCTGGTTACATGCCTCGGTTGTGTCATTCATTGTCGAGTCTCTCTACCGCATCATCTTTACTGGCCATTGTGCATTGAAGCTATAGATTGTTTCTGGAGAGTTCTGCCCGGATCGGGCTGTCCATCCAGCGAACCTTCATTTTTTTTTTTTTGTCCCGTGCAGGGGTCTACTTGCAAATTGCAATAGCAAGCGCCCAAAGTTTCGGGTCCTAACCACGTGAAGAGAAACCAATTTAGAGCCACGGCTTTAATCCAAGCTGAGTTATCATCCAGACAGCAACTAGCCGTGAGCATGTCAATGTCATCCAGACAGTAACTAGCCATGAACATGTTAATTTCATACCAATGGAAAACCACACAAAAAATACAAAATGGCCGGTCCCATGAAATTGATTCGCGCTTGCCATTGTGAGTTGTCAGCTTCTTCTTCTTCTTCTTCACTATGACAATTCATTTGCATACTCTAAACCGGCGTCCGATTTCGCTCGCCATGTCATTAATGGGAGGCGTCTGACCAATCTGGCCGTCGGACCGGAGGAATTCGAGGGAAAAGGGCGAGCGTGGAGACTCAAGGCGGATTCAACTTGAGGCGAACGTGGCAGAAATTCGACGATGAATTACGTGACACGTAATAAGAGAAGCCTCGACCGCCGCTGCCCATGTAGCGGCGGCGCCACGCGCCGCTGTGCCGAGGCCGCCACGTGGAGTTCCACGGAGGAGGGAGGCCGTACGCATCGTGCTTTGGCGTTGGCCGGCTTTGGGTTCTCCTCTGTTCTCAAGAGGTGACCGCAAACCCCAAACAGTCCTTACTTCCACCCATTTTTTTATTTAAAATTAATATTATAAAAAACAAATCTACTTCAAATTAATTTTTTTATCATTAAAAATTTGTATGTGATATATTTGTAATAAATTTATTCTTCGTTAAATCACAAAGGAAGGTAAAATTTTAAAAAGTGATATACCCATTAATTGTCACATGTTATATAATTCAACAATTTGACGATAAAATTTAACATAAATTAATACATGATAAATTTATTATAAATATATCATTTTTAGTTTTTATTAAAAGTGTATCAATTTATGATTTTTTTAATGATAGTAGCTCATTTAAAAATTAGAGTCAAACTACATTATTAACTAAATTTCTTCCCCTGCTTATTATAAAGGAGGGTGGCGCGGTGGTGTCAGAGAGATGCAGGACGATCATCGAAGGTCGGAGGGGGGCAGGACAAGACGATCCGACCGTCAACTCCGGAGACATTTCAGGATCCAGTCACGGCATGTTCTCCTCACCTCACTGGGCCTCCTCCCCCACCGACCACGCTTTTCGGAAGAACAACGGTTGTCTAGTATTATTTTATGGTGGCGAGCGGTGTGAAATCTGCACTGAAGAGAGCGTTGCTGCCCGTTAAACTAAGCCCCGACTTAGATCCCTCGCTTGCGATGCAAGGCGATCGAGAGCGCGTCTTTTGGTAAACAATCTATGTTCGGACGAGATCCGCCTCGAGTTTTAGCTCGCACCTTGCTTAGCTAGTAAGGTCGGCGGAGTGATGGGTTTGAGAGAGCAAGACTTGGATCCTCTTTGGTGATCCGGCCACATTTCGGTGTTTACTAGAGGGTGTAGTTAGATCTTCTATCGTCCTTTGAGATATGGATGTGCAAATTTACGTCATTTCCTTAGGAAAAGGACATTATCGAGCTAGTGGGTTTTTGAGGTGAACGTCATAGGACAGGTTTAGCTCTTGGACTTGGGTTGAACACGAGAAGTGACTAACAGAGAGATAATTATGTTTTCAAAGGTGGACATCAAATGTGGATCCCCACTTCGTGTATAGTCATGTGTTCAATAATTGTTGACAAGACCTTTTTTTGTATTGTTCAAGAACTCTACGACATTTTAAGAGAAATAAACTATAAAACTCTCTAAATAGAAATGGAGAAAAAAATCTATATTTATGTAGAGAGCACAATTAAAAGATGAGTTGGAAAATCCGCCAGCCTAAATTTTGAGAAAAGCACACAGCCACGTCGGTTGCTCGAAAGCAAGTTGTGTGAAAGATAGATTACGCGAGTTGTGTACCATAGATAAATTCATAAGACTTGTCGCTGCTTTGTCATAAATAACTATATGAATGTACATTATTGATGAAGCGAAAAATGAGCTTAGCTTTTTCGCATGATTTCGATCCTCAAAGGGAAAACATGTATAGCATCACTACCTTAAGCAACCGGGTTTGCTTGCTCCCTCCATGGGAATCTAGTGCTTTATGGATCCAACTTTTTCTATGTCGAATTCGAATTCATTCTTGCGTGTTCACTTCGGACTTAGCTGATGCAGTGGAGGGGATTCTACTGCATTCTTTCGGAAAGAGTTCACTCATCGCAACCGAAGCAAGTAAAGACGACAAGCATTCTCCTCACAAGTCATTTAAAAATTTTAAAAGAAGAAGCCGGATGATTGGCGTTTCTAAAGGTCAAGACAAAGTGGTACGAATGAAAATAGACACTTGCAAGAAATTCTCATCACAGCTACTATCGAATAGGATTGATTTGTAACTTAGCGGGACAGATGCTTTTGGGAAACCGTACGACGTGAAATTAGGAAAAAGAAAGGAAATTGTCCGGGGGGAACTTAAAGCGTTGACATCCATTCCCTTGGACATGGCCTAACAAATCCTGCATGTGCCTCGCTGCATTGGGCCTTAACAATCTTATTTTTGTCGTGAAACATGGAATCAATCGAAGAACCAAAACATGTTTTCGGTGAATCAACAAATCAATCTAGCATAGTCACTAACGTGGTAAAGATCCCCGAAAAGATTTTATTAGCGAAGATTGTAGAGTTTATTTTTAGTTAATGCAGGGCCGAGCAAAATGAGAGGATCAGCTAATTCGATGTCCGACGTGCCATGATATCTACACGAGGCCGTGCGATTCTGGTATAGTGACCTAACTTCGGACCGTCCTAGGCACGGGTTTTGACATGCATACACGACCAGCCAAAAGCTTTCTGTATTCAGTACGCAAGTGATGCGAATTCAATAGGGTCGGTTTTGTTTCAGCCATTTTCTTGCCACACAAGCCAGAAATGGCTTCTGAAAGTCAATTGGCATGCCAGTCTCGCTCTCCTTTGGAGGCTTGTCATCATAGATTTCTCTCCTGCGAAATCAGTTTGCGTTGCTAAACATCATCAGCATAACCAATTACATTACGTGATTCTTGCGAATAAGCTATAGCATGATTGGTATCATCCATTTAAAGTCAAATTCAGATTGCGCTGGCGTGATGGCGAGGTCGTTTTCCTTCTCCTTTTTGCCATGTACCCGTATTCTTCCCTAACGCGATTTTTGTTGTGATTCTACGGCTGGATTTGATTAGGAGGTGGGATTTATGCCCAATTTATGAGCTCATGGGAGCCGAGATTTTGTGGCTAACGTTAAAGACTGCGACTAGTCAGAGTCGAAGTACGTGATGGTCTTTGCTTGAAGGAGAAGATGGACAAAACCAAATAGGTGATGTACCACAAAAAATAAGGGAGGAAGAGAATTGGACTTTCGTCTAGTTGAAATTGCCGAAAACTTTTGGTCCACCCCTGCCTACCAAGTTTTGGAAGTGCAAGCGAGCCCTTCCTCTTCCCCTTAGCCGGTACAAAGGCAAACCACTTTTTTATTTTTTTGACGAGACGAATTTACTAAAATAGATCATTATTTTGTTAATCATATGAGGACATATGAAATCTATACAATCAATGACTCTGATAGATTCGATTTATGTGAATTTGAGTCTACACAAGTCTAAACTGGCATATAAGGATCGTATTTGGACCATGGTTGCTCTCAACCTTCTGCAAATTACTTACTTTTAGTCGGGAACCGGAGGATTTAAACTGGCTAGGACTATTTTGTTCCTCAAAACAAGACACACCGTATGCCTAAAAATGTCAGTACGTCGGCCTGCCATGCTTTACGCGAACACTGTGCGCCTGTCATAACGAGAGCTATCATCCGCTGTCTTTTCAAAAGGGTCACTCACTACCCGCAATTTCTGACCAATTCGCCCGACCCATATAATAGTTTCTTACATATCCAAGCACAGGAATCGCACTCACCATTTCAATATCTAAGCACTGCATGACGTGAATTGCGTGCGTTTCAAAGGTGGGCAAAACTCAATGAACGGGGGCGGCTTGACCTCATAAGTACAAAGGCCCTAATCATTATATAAAATCTGTCCGTACCCGCTGCCGTCTGGCCTCTGGCGAACCGACGCGTGTGCGCCGTGGGGGGAACATCCCTGTCGCGTCGTCAGTGCTAATAATCCCAAACGTGACAAACTGACGGTCTGGGTTTTCCCTTGTTTCGAATGGCCGCAATTTAGCAAATTTTTATGCCCAAAGTCTCGAGTTGTTGCGCCTAATTTAACGTTGAAACGTTCATATTCCCACGAGCCTGGCTAGCTGACCGGAGGGCACCAAAAGAAGTGACAATAGGCTGCAAAACGGGGGGCACGTGGCCTGGGCGATTCTTCTGGTTTAGCTTCCTTCCATTGGCGAGGCCTGTTTGGGTAGGCTGTCACATGACTTAATTGCACGTCCTAATTGATGTTTCTAGATTGGCTAACCACGTTCGAGAAAGATGATGAGAGTTCATGCCTAGACTGTCACGAAACTTGGATTTGAACAATCTTTGTGGTGAGTCATATACGAAATCATTATGTTACCGATTTGATCATATCTCTTATTCAAAAAATTTGTCTAAAAAGTCTTCAATCTATTATATAGTAGTCAATTCAATCATATACTATTCAATTGTGTCAATTTAGCATTAAATCTTTTAATGATTTGTCAATATAATCTTTCGATTAATTTTGTTAAGAAATCGCCAACATAAAGATTTAGTTAGCACCAATAGTCTTATATGGAATGATCAATTTTTAGGTTTTTTCCTTTTTTTTCTTTTCCTTTCCCTTTCCTTTTCTTTTTCACCCTTTCTCTCCATCAGCGATCGCCAGGCCTTATCCATGGCTGATGGAAGTCATTGGCCACTCGCTAGAGCTCGCCGACCTCAAGCAATGGTCGCCTAAGATCTGGCAAGGGCAACTGTCACTTGAGGGGGAAAAGGAAAAAGATATGTTGAAAAAAATTGTTCACGTAAAATTATGCGATGTAAAATCGTCAACGTTAACTAGACCATTATGTTAGTAATTTCAAAAGATTTAGGACTAAATTAGCTCGGATGACTAAATTGATAAATCGTCAAAAGATTTGGGACTAAATTAATACAATTAAAATATTTATGACTAAATTAACAAATCATCCAAATGTTTGAATTAAATTTGCAAAATTAGGATGTTTATGGCTAAATGAAATATTTTACCATAGATTTAGGATTTTCTTTCACAATTATCCCTCTGCCACCTACCGAGTGACCATTGCCTTAGGCTGACAGCCCAATGATGCCAATAGAGGGAAAAGGGTAAAAAATAGAAAGAAAAGGAAAAAAATGAAAAAATCGTCCACATTAATATCACCCATACCATGTAGGATAGTCAAGGTTAACTAAACCACCACATTAGTGATTTGACTAGACCGTTACATTAATGATTTCCAACCAAAATTAACCAAGAAGATTAATTTGACAGACCATCAAAAGTTTTAATTTAGAATAATTAAAATGTTTAAAATCAACCATCGCCCGCGGTGACGCAGTGGCCGACTCGGGCTCCCTCCCCTCACGAAGGGGAGGAGTTCAAATCCGGAGGTGTCGCATTCGCGCGACTCAAACGCGGCCGGTCTCGCGTGGTGGTGGTGGCTCCGGTCATGGGTTTACGTCTAAACTGCCGACCGACGGCGGTTCCCGGGTCATAAAAAAAAAATGTTTAAAATCAAATGAGCTGTTGTACGATAGGTTGAGGACTTTTGGGACAATTTTTCCCCTCCCATCCACATCAAACCCAAATTTAGTCTTGACCATGTGATTGTTATGGACAGCCCAACCTAAACGACAGCGATACTATCCCTGCTCCTTTGGCATATCAATCTTTTCAATCAATAATGCAGCATGATCATCTATGCCATTTCTCCTGAGTCCCAACCAAGGAAGGAAGTATTTTGAACCCAAGCAATAAAGACGAGGAAGAGATTATATATCAAACAATCCAGAAGAGGAGGCTTCCATGGAGATTCCCTTTGTAATGCAAGACGTTAGGGGCCAGAGGCTAACATAGAACCACACCACATTATCAGACCTATGTGTTCATCAAACGACAATGATACATGTAACATGTCAGTCTTGAGGATGAGATTCAAATCAATATGACCTACCTTTTTATTACTCAAAAGGGCTTACCCATACAAATCACCACCCAATACATGAACAGAAAAACCAACCCTTAACAAATTGCTTATGACCAATGCTTACAAAAGAAGTTCCAAGCACCGTTCCCCTATAAAAATTTGCCCTCTCCTGACTGTATAATATTTGTATTCGCAACCTACTCACTGTTTTGAGAACATCCCTTGGGTTAATGAAGAGAAGTCATGCTCTTTCCCAGATTGTGTTGAAGGAGAAGCAGATGCAACAGTTGGAGTAGATTGATGGTTGGTAACCCTGGCAGTCATGAGACCATTGACGTTGGTAGTTTGCCCCATGGTATACATACTGCTCGAGGCCAACAGGAGAAGAAACTAACCATAACCACACAGTTTAAACTCTTCGATACAGTCAAGAAAAGCATCAAAAGATATGTACATTGACATGAAAGCAACATTAAAACATAATATAACAAGAACACTAATGCCACGGTAGAAACTGAGTAAGCACCAGAATGTGAAGAACTGCCAAATTCCATCATGAACGATTATTTACACAAGATAATTCATTGTCACTTGGACATTCTAATAAGTCCAAAAACAGCGAGATCCAGCTTTATTGTGCAGACAGCAACACCAATCATATCAAATTGTCCAAAGATGATTATTTTGTGATTAAGCATTTAAGTTTCAACTCTTTGTCTGTGTGTGTGTCAAGGGATCAATCATCACCGTCTAGCCTCTGGCAAGCTCTCTTTGTTACTTGAATAACCAAAATTGAGCATGGTATTCTAGGTAGCAATTAGGTACATAAGATGTGCGTTTATACGATACCCAAGGAAAAGGTTGCAGGCTATTTTCCAACTATTTCCTACTTTTGTATCAGATATGATCCGTCTGAATACACCCCTAACCTAGTCTACCTTTTGACCACAAAACCCAGAATGTAGGCACAATCACTTTCCCAATTTTTACTTTCTACAAAAGATGGAATCCAACAGTTCTGACAAGAGGAAGAAGTTCATTGAAATCTAAATACCGTATATGCCCCTTAGACCCAATGAAGATAGATGAATAATCAACAGGTCATGTTAAAGAGTGCTCTCAAGCACTTGTTGGGCATACCATTAAAGAAAAGATTTGGTTTTCATAACAGTACATATTGAGGAAAAAGGTTAGTTTTTTGAAAATTGAATACTTTCTTAACAAGTGCCCTAAGGGCAGTCATCATTCAGATCCTTATAAATAAGTCCCGTGTAAACTTTCTTCCATCTGTATTAATCATGCTCCGGAGAGAAAAAATTTAATATATCTTTTATGATTACTTAGTAGGAAAAAATTCATTTTTCCTGGAAAGAAAAGGTTAGGGGTTCGTGCGGCAGTTCAAGAAAAAGAGCAACAATTGAGACTGAGCTAACAAGGGTAAAAGTATGACTAACACATGAAAAAAATAGATAAGTTGAAGTAGTGACTCAATCTGGTAAAATTATTTAGTTGAATCCTACATGAAGCACTCTCAAGGACATGCCTGTTTCTAAACCCTAGTAATAAAGAACCACTAATCAGCCCCAGGGAAGACATTTTCACCCTGCCAAACATGAGAAGATCATGTACCAGTAGGGTCAAAGAGTCACATGGAAAGATTTGCATCTAGACTCATTTCACCATGACTAAGATACACAAAAGCACAGTATTCAGACCAGGATTCATTCCCATGTGCAATCCCTTAATGTATCAATCTAGTTTTCGCAATCATGTTAAGTTTAATAGCATACCTTGATGTTAAACTGTTTGAGAAGTTTCCCAACAGATGTGGAGTTGTTTGGTTGCTCATCTAATGTTGATAAAGATATCATGATCAGAAAAAAAAACTCCGAAAAGCTCAAGCAATTAGAGTAAGCCTCATTAAATCATACCTGCATGAGTGCCTGTAAATCTGCTTGTCCGCCAATTGGATATGTGGTTCCTGGGACTTGGTGACCCATGTTGGGCCAGTTCATCATGGGGTAATTAGTACCATTTGAACCAGGTTGCTGCATAGTACCAAGAACTTTTGGATCTACATGACCAGATTTCGCAGCAGCAGCCATGAGAAGGGACTGCTGCTGTGCCAGCATTGCAAGTTGCTGTTGATGCATCGCAAATGGTGAAACCATGTTGGACTGCAAATAAAACAAACCATTTCACTGTCATATATACTGTTTTAATGCAAACTTAATAACAAGACTAAGGAATTACAGGACATAAGTTCCTATAAAGGGGCTGGTCAACAATTCCAAATTACGGTTGGCAAGTGTTTTGCACTGTTCATAATAAACATAAGAACACCAGCATATGTAGCAGGAGTATAAACATGAAGTTCACATAAAATTGAACTGATAAGTCAAGATTGGAGAGCGTAATGTTTAAAGAATTCATTGAAAAGAAAATGATCAAGCATATGCCTTCTCAAAAAGACTCATTATGTCATTCTTCACATCTTTCTGAGGTTTCTCTGAAACTGAAGGCACAAGAGTGACGTCCTTAAAAAGGTCCTCAATGCCAGAAGTGGACTGAGTGCTACTATCAACAGGTTTTGAATGATTGGACTTTTCTATCTCAGTTCCGGCTGCTGCTCCACCAGCTGGACATCAAAGCTAGGAAATCAGTGTCACTTAAATTAACATAGGGATTGCTACTATAAACAAATAAAAGAACAAACTACAACACTCCTGGGGTGTGTCTCAGAGAGAGAGAGAGAGAGTACTTTGAAAACCAGCCCAATCATCAGTAGAAGCTGCCTCTGAACCCTTTTCATTTGGACCTTCCATGGATAGCAGGTTAAAAAGGTCAGTAGCATAATCAACTTTCGGAGGAGACACAGCCAGAGCAGCATCTACAGTTTCTTTTATTGCTTCAACTGGTGCTGCAGCCATTTCTGTCTTTGCAGTGTCTTGCAGTTTGGGAGCAGCAGTGACCTGTTCATTATGAACATCATTACATGATTTAAGTTTCAAGTGGACCAAGTAAACTTGAATTGCCATAAGAATTATTGTATACTGCGCTTCCTTAAAACTCACTCCACCAAATGTATACAGAATTTCCTCAAGTTAACAGAGACAAACAGCACCTTATGATGCACTTTTCAATTTAGCACAACCTCTTGTATTAGAAACATTAAAAATTGCTACAGTAGAAAACAGGTTCCTTAGGACATCCAGTAATCAAGATAACTTCCAGAGGACTAAAACATGGGATTTAGCTGTGTGTCACATCAGTCCTGAGCTTCCACAATCTTAAAATCTGTATTTAACTCTGATCAATAGTGATTTCAGAAGTAATGATTGTTGAACATGACGAAATTGGTTGATGCTATGGGCTTACAAGTCGATACCTGGTCAGGTCCTTTAGGGGGAACAGGATTACTGTGTTTTATAAAAGAGGCTTGATTGGTCCTCCTTTGTTCAAATGAACTCTCAGGCCTGCCTGAAATTCTCTGCACACTTCTTTCACCAGGTCTCTGCCACTGTACAGTATCCTTTTCTTCTTGTCCTCTAGAAGGTGACTTGGGTTTTCCATCCCTGGAGACCCACCTTTTCTCCTCATATCTGCAAGAATGACCAATAATCAGCAGCGGATGAAGCAATGGATAATGTCTCAATCTAAGGAGCAATTGTAAACACCAGAAAAATGACAGCGAGAGATCAAAAGTATGTCACGTACTTTGCACGAATAAAATTCTCAATTCCCACTCTGTCATAATTTGGGGGTAGCTCTGCTTCCCAATAACTATTTGCCTTCTCATTGCCCATTGCTGCACAGCGGCAGGTATCAGCATACTTCTTCTCAATCTTAGACCAAACTGACATCAATCAGGGGAAAGATCTGCCTTACATTGTATGAACGCAACCTGCTCTGGAAGCCATGTGTCCAAAGTAGCTGATCGGACCTGCAGCAAAAGCTTGACTATCATAAGTACATCTTCTTTTTTTTTTTTTTTTTTTTTTTTTTTTTTTTTTTTTTTTTGTGTGCCACCTTTTGCATTCTAAATATCAACAAGGCAATCCCAGCAGAGATCAGTTAAATGACGTTGAGGTACACCAAGGGACTGTTAACTCGTTTACATAACTGATAAATGATGTTTAAATTGCTGTTTCACAAACGATGAGAAACAACTCGAGAACTCTTAAAGTTTATCTAACCAAGAATATATTGTGTGTGTGTGTGTATGTAAAACTTAATATGGATCTCACAGCAGGGAATAACTTCAGTTGAAACAACTTAAGATTGAGTTCAAATGCAAAGCAACTGTCCTTCAAATTATACAGAAGTGCATTAACTTCATGAACAGCATTGTATTATCTCTTTCGAAGCATCTTTGATGTATGCCAGCATTCGGTGAGTAGATATAACTAATAGCATGGATCTGTTATGACACACACAAATTCAACAGGCAGAATTACTTCCGATGATTAATCGTTCTAGCTTTTCTAAAAGCTGACAAGCTTGGAGAAAATAACTTTTACACTTAAAGAATCATGAAGGGATCATTCCCTATCAAATCACCAAATTAACCCTGTCAGATCTGAACTTAAAGGGTGAAAATTTTGACCATCACTACAGTCGTCAGCATTTCTTGTCCCATAGTTTTGAAACCAGTCAAGGACATGAAGCTTACGAATGAAGATACACTCAAATGGGATGTCACTGCCAACTATATCAGGAGTAGAATGTGTCAATTTTTACTGGACAGAGTGTCAAGAAAATAGAGACACAAGCTTCTTGGATTTCTCTACAAAGAAATAACTCCCCCAAAACATAAGTCTATTTGCTATAGGGATTTCTGATGGTATTTTTTCTATTCGACCTAAGCATCGCAACTGTTCAGCAGAAGAACTAAGTATCACAACTTAAACTCTCAATTAATCTCATAAATCATATAATAAACGTGAAACATCAGATGGTCAAATGCTAAAATGGTACCTTCGATATGTGTACCCCAAGACTTCTATGGATTCCTGAACATTGCATGCATATAAATATCCCTAAATTGACACTAGCCCATCTTGGACCTCTGCACGAAAAGCAATAGCATTAGCTTTAGCGAGAAATAATTGGTGCAGGGAGGAGACAGCTAGCAGTATGGCTAAACCACCAACTGCCGAATCGAACGAACCCAAAGATTTGTGCTTTCCCTACTTCGATCAATTTTCCATAATCACTCCTTACGACCGATACTTACTTGGCCTTACAATCAGCACATTCCCTGTTCTCAGGCAATTTGAGAAGCCCTTCGAGAATCTGCACAGATGTTTAAAGCACAAGAAAATTGGATGGGAAAAAGGAATACCATTAAAGGACAAAACGATGATGTTCGCTTTTCACAGCATTTAAGGGGTAAAGCAAGCATGAAGAGAGATTGAATCTCCACAAATCACATGCTTCTTTTGGTGGTGAAGCTCTTCTCTCTCTTTTCTCCCCAGAGAAGTCTAAAGACATGTTCTGCAAATAGTTTCTGGCTTATCCCATTCAAGGCTTCAAGCCTAAATGCTTGTTCAATCCGACAGTTCATACAGAAGACTAGAACAACACTACTTGCATTCACAAGACGCACTAAAAAGGATAAAAAATCTGATTTAATAAGGGAAAAAGAGAACATCTTTGCTCGAAGCGGAACTGGTCTAATCAATGGGAAAAGCGGCGCGGATCAATCCGCGGCTGCAGACATGCTGATAACTCCACCTAACTGATCGCGATTCGCAAGTCGCGAGATCAAAGCCTCCATTTCCACGGACCGAGAATCGGGAGCCAAATCGAGAGAGAGGCATAAGATCAAACACAAGGCGGACGACCAATAGAACAGCACCAATCATCTCGGGTCGACGCAAGACAAGTTTTTTTCCCAAAAACCCACCAAGAGAGCGGGGTCAAAGCGACGAAAAAAGGAGCGGAACAAGGCCAGGCCGAACCGAACCGAACCTTCCTGTGGTGCGCATTGAGCTCCTTGGAGACGTTGGCCTTCCCGTTCATGCCGAACCGGAGACAACGAAAGACGCCGGCTTTCGGTTCTCTAGAGAGAGAGGATGAGGTGGAGAAGATGAAGAGCACCACCGGTCGCCGGTCAGATACGAGATTGATCTTCTTCCACCTCTCTCTCTCTCCTCTCTTCTCTCTGCGTTCGACCAACGAGAGGAAAGCAGGCAGAGAGAGATCGGAGCGGAGTCCAAGTCTTTGACAGTCTCCTCGGCTTTTTCAGCTTGGCTTTTTCATGTCGTTTTGGTCTGTTCGTGTCTGCACTATTTCCATTTCGGATGGTTCTTTCCCTATGATTCTGTTTTTTCATCACCAATCCGCAAAATGTCTGTAATTCCTTTCATTTTGAGAATTTATTTCATTTCATGAATAAGAAATAAATCCTCGAGTTTGGCCTCATAATTTTTTCTTATTTTTTCTACCCATGTCGTGACTCGATTAGCCTATCTGGACAAGTAAAAAAAATCAACTACTGACTCTGAGAATATCACGAATTTTTCAACTAATTTGAGATTTCAACTTTGAAAAGGCTAATATGATGTCCCCATCTCTATTGACCTAGTCTTCATGCTGACTCTGTGGTTCTTCACTCCGTAAGTTTGTTCATTTGTATTTGTCGAAATTAAAAATATATTTTTTTTGTTTTCTTCTTACAATTTAAAATTTTAACATAAACTATTTTTTTTTGGGTGAATCGGTGTGTGGATTCTTATATATTATGAAAAGTTCAAGTGTTCAAGATTGAAAGAAAAGGCAAAATGCGTGTGCTGGAATTGAAAATTTCAAAAACTAAAAGCGGAAAATTCCAACAAAATCCTCAAGTGACAAATACTTCACAACTCCAGTCTTATATTAGCGCAACAAAGGTACTCTATCTACCACAAAAAATCACAAACCTTATCTACGGCAACATCAATACACTCAAACTTCTTTCTTGTGTTGTCAATACCCAAAATTTATACCAATATCACAAAATTTAGAATTTTTTGTCACACTATAATGCGGGTACAATTACAAGTTTCAGGAATTGGTATTGCACTTACGCAATAAAAAGTTTAGGAAGTTAGCATGCAAATGAACATAGTTTATGACTTTTATGGTCTGAATCCAAACTAAATGTAAAACTTACTCCAAACTGACCCACAGCTTATGAATTACGTGCAAAAACTCATGAATTAAGTGCGGAAACTCAACAGTTACTTCTAACTCTCTCAGATTTTATCTATAACGTGTCTTCCAAAAATTGACACATATAAAGATTGCTCAAATTCCAAAAATTGCAATAAAATCCCGTACGATTTTACACGTGGATATTTGGATATATCGAAAAGTTTTAACCGTTAGAGGTTGAATAAAAGTCACGGCATGCGTCCCCCCCAAACGAACGACTTCGATTTGAATACGATTGAAAGGGGACAGATTGAAATCGTGGCGTCGTAGGTGGCAATGAAAGTGGGCCGAGTGGATTAGTGGAGAGAGAACCCGCCCCACTTTTTTCAGTGCTTTGAGTCAATTCATCCCTCTCTACACGAACGAGCCGTCCATTGGATGGAGAGAAAAAAGCAAAGACATTTTATGGGGCTGGCCATGTGATGTCCACGTGATGAATGACTCGTCGATTGGACCAAAAAAGAAATCCCAAAGATTTTCCCCTTGCTTAATCATTGAGTTAATAATGTCAAAACGGCATTATGAGATAATGCTCCTCATTTCCATTATCACTCTCCCTTTATCTTGTGTCTTTCAAAACCTTCTATGATTTTGGACAATCTCAAATTTTTACCAATCAGTGATTTCAGTTAGGGATGTGCAATAAAAACCACTCGAATCGGACCAGCTAGTTCTGAATAGTTTCGAGAGACGTTGGTCCGGTTTTCATTTCCATGGAACTGGCGACAGGCAGTCCGGTTCCTGATTTCAAGGTAGGAAACAGACCAACTAGACCAGATCAATTTCTTTCTAAAGAAATAGAAATAAACATCTTTTCTTCATCTTCTTCACCTCCACGCGTACTGTTATTCCCCTACCAAACGCAAGGTCACATGCTTCTGCACCTGGACTTTGACTGCCAGCTCTCCTTATATAGACTCGCCCTCACCATGTTGGTCACTCCCAAGAACCTCCCCCTCCTCAACCCTCTCCTCTCCGCCTACCCCTCTCTTAAACCCTCGTCCTCCCCTCCCCCTATGGCCATCCTCTCTGACTTCTTCCTTGGCACCATTGACTTGGCCAACAAGTTTGGCATCCACCAGTTCTATTATATCACTTCAAACCGTACCGAACCAGTTGATCCGGTTCTTAATTCGAGAAATAGGGAATCGACCCTCCTGATTTGATTCCCGATTGATGGGTGAGACTGGACCAAATCGAAAATCGATCATCTCTAATTTTTATTGAACGATATATGTCGATAATTTTATTTGTGACGTTCCGTTAAAGTTACTATTTTTCATATAAAAAATGGTTGTTCTTTGGAATGAGACGATATATATATATATATATAGAAGACAAAAACGTGTGGTAACCAAATAAAAACCTTTTGCTTTGCGAACCCATTTATCATCTTATTAAATCAAATAATTGCACATCATATCATGTATCATTTGTGAGCACAACAAGGTTTGAATGCAATTATGTCGACTTGGTACATATAACATATTAGATAGCAAAGCATAAAATAAAATCTGACCAATTGAATACCATTGTTTTTTTTCATTTATGTGGTAGTAGTCAAATATGCGAGTTCTATGCTGTGAAGATATATTCGAAGTAAGTTGAAGATAATATATCATTTAGGATTTTGTGGAGAGTTTGGCTTTCACTTGCTGGGAAGAGATAATATATTGCATATATTCTATCACATTTACACCACAAATTTTATGCTGTATTTTGGACAATATGACGTTGCACATTCGTTTGTGTCCTATACTGTATTATTCTGGAGGTTGGGGCTCGTAGCACATCCACATGATTGTCAATCAAGCCTATCATTCTTTCCAAAATTTCAATTACAGTACAAAGGACTCGAAGCATTTGACCACACTATTTAATAACCCAATCTGAGTGTCAAAAGTAAAAAATTTTATCTTTTAATGACATTAAACTTGTTTAACAATTTCCTAACTAGAATCTTTTTAATTTTATTATCAAGACCTATCAATTATGATCATAGATGTATATTTGTTCCATTTTCAACTATCGTCAAATAATCAGTTATTTTTATTCTCGACGCTTAAATTTTTCATACTTAATTTGGGCACATACTTTTTTTTTAATCAATGTGGCCTTCATTTTTACTATAGTATAGTTAAATCTAATTTACTTGATAAGATATCATCGTTATTGTTGGGCAGAAACGACACCTGAAATAGCGCGAAATCAGACGCAGACGCCGTGTCGTTTTGGTGCTCAACGGCAGCGGTGTTGTTTTAACTTTTCTAGGTTCTTCTCCTCCTGCTTCTCTCTCCTGAATCCGAGGTTGAGAAGAATCGCGGGTTCTTGTTACGGCAGGTTTCCCAAGAACGAATCTTTAAGACGCTTTTTGCCTTCGCATCCTCATCTGCGATGGATGTCAGGTGGGTTTCGATTCGATCTCCATCCTCTGTTTGATCTTCTGCAGTACTTATACGGTGTTTTTTTCTTCGAATTGAAAAAGGCTGTTGATTTAATTCGCGATCCTAGGTAAGGAAGAAGGAAAGAAATTTCAAATCCGTTGGGTTTCGCCGTCGTTGGATGCTTAGATGGTTAACGAGGGCTTGTGTCTCGATTATGCTTGTGAAAATGCCAGTTTAGCTCCATAAAATTGAATGGGTTTCCTTCTGTTGGAAGATGTTGCCTGGAAAGTCTTCCTCTGCGTCTTCTTTTTGTCCCCAATGCTGTTAGGCTTGTCTAGTGTCTTGAGATGGATGTGTTGTAGCCTTACCCAATATGTCCATCTCCTTGCCTACTATTATTCAGTCACCTTTGCGCCTAAAGATTGGTTTTTGAGTCCCCATGGCTTTATTGGAGGTGGAAGTTTGAAAGCTAGAATGAGGGAAGCAGAAGAGTCTTTGTGTGTCATGTTGATTACAGATTTAAATCAGGATCGATGAAAATGGTAGAAGTTCTATAAATAACGAGATTTAAATCTCGGAAATTTGTTCAGAGAATACTGGCTGTCATTCTCTCATCCTAATTGAAGAACTTTAAGAGTCTTGGTCTCATGTTGCTTTCTTGTGTCTTTCTCTGATTGTATATTGGAATGCTTAGCGGAGGGCGGAATCTGCCTAATCAGTTTGCAAACAAAACTCCTCAAAATCAGGCCATGGAAAATAGAGAGAGTTATCAGACTGTTAATACCTGGAACCAGCTTGGGATTGATGAGAAGAAGGCGGCAGTTCACAAGGAGATGAAGAGAATGAATCAATTGCCTGCAAACAGCTCATATGCAACCCATCGCCTGAAGGTTCTCAACAAGGTTTTGCAACTATTGACAATACAGGTGCTTGCACTTTGACTCGCAGCTGCATGTGGAATATGCTTTGCCTTTCTAGGTAGTTTTGGCTTTCATAGATGAGGATCATAAGCAGCATAGTTTCCAGCACTTGGTTTAGCGAAGCCCTTGGTGTACGTTGATATTGTGTTCGTCATCGTTGGGTTGTTAGTCTTTTTCTTCTTTTTTCTTATTTCCTAATATATTTTTCAGTCTAACATAGGAAGCTGCATATTTCCATTCTGTGGAATTTTGTTTCATCTGCTTTCTTTTTGCTGAATACTAAAATTTTTGTTTCAATATTGCAAACGAAGTGAATTGTTTAGTCAGTGTTTTACATAATCTCTTTGCTTGATAGACTGCTTTTGTCTCTTTCTTTTCAATACATACACTTAGTGGAATGCCTTGTCTAGGTTTACAATCCTATTTACCATGTCTTGATTTTAACAGTGTGTGGAGTGGTTGCTGATCTACTGATTCTTTATTTTGTTTGTCAGAGAACGACATCACAAGATGAGGAGCTGGAATTGCTTTTTGCTAGCCTGTCTCTGTGATGGAATTTCCTGGGACTGGCTAGTGCCAATCAGTTTGATGCTACACTCTCAGATTTGGTGATCGATAAATTAATATATGCTACCTGCTTCCTGAGCTACATGCACTTCTCATTGGTCTACCTGCATTCTCACCTAATTCAGCCGCTCTTTTTTGCAGACTCGAAAGAGGTGCTGAGTTTCTATGGTCCCACATGATCAACACTGTAAATATGTTAAATAGGCATGTCTAGAAGTGTCGTTAAGCTGGTTGTGGCATGTACACTGAGTTCCTGAGGAATTTCGTTGCCTTTTTTCTCCATGTATCCATTCGTGAAACTAATCAGCTGGCAACAGAATGGGAAATGTTACATTATCTCTTCACCATGTTGGAGGCGACGCTTTTCTCTGCATTTGTGATTCTTTTGGAGTTCGTCCGCTGCTCCTCGTACTGTTTGGAGTCTAGCGCATTTTGGGCAATAGGCATGGTGTTCGGGTTATCCATGACGTATTTTAGATTATTCCTCAGACATTTGACTCCTGTATAACCTGCCTGCTGCTGTCCTTGCGGTGTATCTCATCTCATGCCTCATGGAGCTATTATGAACAACAGGCGGGTTTTCTGAAATGAGATTTTTTGTGTTAATATCTGGAATCAGTATGGTTTGTTTTTCTTGACAATCGGTCGTTTGTATGATTCGAGTTTACTTTTGACAGGACGAGGACTTAAGTCTAGAGAAAATAATCAACTGTAGTCCTTGGGGTTTAATGAATGAATAGGCTCTCCTACAAAAGAAATATACCTTGTGAGCAAATTCCAGGAGGAACTGAGTCCCATGATCAAGTCTAGACTGACTATGCTAAACACCAATGAGAGAAAGAACATGGAAATTTTTCGAAAGGTATTGCATGGTCTATAAACTACGTGGAACGATAACATCTTGATCATTAATTCTGTCTTGTGCTTGTCAAGGGATCTTTACAGTCAGGATTAGGGTGAGCAGTTTCAGGTATTGTATAAGTTTCATATGAAATCGATAACATCTTGATCATTAATTCTGCCGGTCTCGTGCTTGTCATGGGATCTTTACAGTCAAGATTAGGGTGAGCAATTTCAGGTATCGTATCTTTTGGAACTTGAAACCTAACCTGCATATTATAGAACATGGAACCTATTCGGTTACAAATTTTAGGGTCTGTTTTAAAGTTTGCTCAAATTCTACCTATATTATTAATTGAACAATTTCAGTGAATTAAAACCCTTCTTGCTCTTACAATTTATTGATCATAAAGATACACGAAAAATATGAACTTTAATAAAATAAATGTCTTAATAATAAAATGGAAGCTCAAACTAGTGTTTTCAGATTATATGCTCATTATCGAACAGTGTAGAATATTGTAAGATCGCGCGAAGACATGAATCAATAAAAACATTAAAACTTATTTTAGGTTATAGGTTCCAGGTTTCTCTAACTAAAATTCTGGAAGTTACCTGTTGAAATATATTCCTCATTTTTTAGAATTTAGAATCTACCCTACATACCTTAGAACTTGGAATCTATCAGTTTAATTCTCAGGTTTCAGGTTTTCTTTTGGAAACATGCTCACCCCTACTCGGCTTATACAATAAACATCGTGATATTTCATGACATTTAACTGTTGTATGCATGAGAGATTAAAGAAATTTGAATATATAACCTATCATTGCGACCTTAAAATTCGAACTATTTCTTTCCCTCACGAAGAATCTTTCATTAATGTAGACATTTTTATGCTATCAATATATTCAATAAAGGGAGCGATATCGAAAAGCATCAGACATAGCTAAAATCGAGCAAGGTTTAATGTCAACTGTTGATGGGAAAATTTAGCATTCTTGGTTGCCCAGAAATAAAGTAATCACCGAATTGAAATTCACAAATTTTTTATCATGTGATTACAGTAAAGTTGATATTGGACCGACTCATTCTGTCATATGGTGACCACAAATCTAAGTTTCAAAAAAATAAAAAATAAAAATTTATAATAATCTATCATTTCTCGAAGTGTCCATATATGCTGCACCACCCTGCTTCGTTCTCAGAGTTTCTCACAGCTTCTTGGATGTGCTTGCGGTGCGATCCTCGTACGTTGTCTCCCTCCACCGTCGTTTCCCCGCGTTACGCATCGATCGGAAGTGGCCTCGAACTATGGCGGCGTGGGCTGCTGCTGCTGCTCGCCAAGCCGCAGCTTCGGCTCGGCTTCCTTCTCTGAAACCATCTGCTTCTCGTTCCGCGCCTGGAGCTGCCACTCTAATTCATCGACGCGGTCTTGCCGGCGGCGGCGGTTGACCCTCCTTCTCTCGTGCTTGTTTTAGTTGAAAGCTTGAATCTTTTGTGAAATTTTGCGTTGAACGTCTTATGAGGAAGAGAGAAATGATTCTGTTCGTTAGCATATCATGTTCTTGTACGATCGATGGTTGCTCACTTGCGACGCGACTTGACGCGATGAGAAATTTATCGGGAAGCCATTCGAGTTGGTTTATATCCTTATGTCTTCGGGGTCTCTCTTGATGCAGAACACCATGGACCGCCAAAGGTGAACTTTTGGGAGGACCCGCTGAGTCCTTCTAAATGGAAAGAGGAACATGTAAGTCTCCCAGCTTCGTGTTTGCTTCCCCATGCTATGATAGATATCTATAAATTCTGGAATATGATGATCTTATTGGCATTTGCAGTTTGTCAGCAATTGTGATGTTCTAGTATTAGAACTGAGAATTAGAGTTGAACCTTAACATGTTTGTTAAAGGACTTCTATTGTGTATATACCATCAGGGGCAAGATTTATTTCCACAAGCATTAGTTAGACAGTTACATATATCCGTTTGAACTTAAAGAAACACTCTCCGTACCAAGAACATAACTCAAATTAACACCTTTTAGCCTTTTGTTGTTGCTCGTGTAAGCCGAAGTTTATCAATTTGAAGTTGAAAAATGCCTGTAATGTGGAATGCAGATGATTTCTAAACTTATGGTCTATTGCTTGGATGACGGCTTGGAAAAAAACTGATAGGCCATTAAGTTTTACGCAGTCTATATCAGGCTCCATTGATGATGAGATAGATGCTTCTATTTGTGAAGCTGCTGTTGGTGATATCTTTGACATAGCCCACTCTGTTCAGTCTTTCGTTGCAATACGACTCTTCCTGTATTACTTATGCTTCCTTATCTGATGGTATGCTTCACCGGGCTTGTCCTGCATTTGCAGTTCGTAATTGTCTCCTTAACTGGCTGGGGGTTACTCTTCTATGGGGGTTACAAGTATTTTACAAGAGGAAAGAATGACAAGAAGGAAGAGGTATTTAATTTTTGCATGTTAGGATGACAAGTCTTAATCTCCTGGCTGTTCACCTACTTTCTTCAAATTTCACTGAGCACCCGATGTTGGGTTCACCATTTATCATGCGTGTGAAAGCATCTGATTGTGTTATTTCTCGATACGATGTTAGAAACACTTGTGTTCATATGCACAATATTAAGTTTCATCATTGTTACACCTGTGTCATTCGACGAGCAGTATCTTAGCTGAGTTGCAACAAAATTGAAACCTAGTGTGATCAGAGGGCAGTCGGGGAAGTCCTAGATTCGTCTCATGTACTCCTCTCATGTACACATAACTAGGAGGATTTTTCTCTGGTCGCTCTCTTTCAAGCTTTTCCCTTCCTTTGCAGAAGGCTAAAGAATCTTCGCACTGAGGACGGAGTTGTTGCACAGAGAACGTGATTGCAGTGAAAGTACCTCTATAAGCTCCAATAAGTAGAGAGATGCCCATACTTTCATGTGGTGATGAACTTTCAATTCGGGGTGTTCTAACTTGTACATGGCTGGGATAAGACGAGGATGAATTGATTATGAATATTAGTATCAATCTCTTTTGCTGTTTTCCATCTATCCAGTGACTTCAATTTTTCATTCTTCTACGTACCGAGAGTGAGATTGGCTAATTTTTCGCTGCATCAGCATTTTGAGGTACATGCACCATTAACGAAGTCAAGAAAAGCAAAATGACAAAAATTGGAACCGAAGCTTTCGATTGGCAAAACATCTAAAAGATGGCCAAGAAAAGGAACCATTACACCCAGGGGACCTGGCATCCAAAATTTCAGTTCTCGCCTTTCGGTGCAATAAGTTCCTCCATCGGGACACTCAAACAAGCTCAGCAATATTTTATTTAGAGACATACACTCAATGAACTGGTATCAACGTTTCTCATGCAGCAGCTACAATAAATTACCGTATGCAATTGTTATTTCCCTGCCAGAGATGTATCCGAAGTCACTCTCTCTTTTTGCTGGCACCTGTTGTCGAATCGTCTTTGTAAGGTTCCACACTGTATGCATACTGCTGAAATGCAGAAAAGAAAACCATCTCTATGCACACCAATGCATTCTGAAGTGCTTCCTCAATGTGCTCCACATCCAGCCAGAAATGATGAGACCGATTTATACCCACGGCTGCAAGAATATCAAGTGCCACTCCCTGCAGGATCGATAGCAACAACTATCATTGAATTGATGCCCAACACACAATTGCATGCAGATAATGTAAAATTCACTTAGAATCTGTAGCTTTGCAATTGGTCATTATAATAAAAAGTTGAGTTTTTTGGAAAGCAAAGCATACAGGTTTTTGGAAGTTCTCTGGGACCTGACCATATAGCCTTAAGAAAAAAGTTTCCTAAAAATAAATATCAAAGGAAGTTTCGAAAAACTGGGGAAAAATTTAAAAGAAAACAAAGCAAGAGGCGGTGGTAGAAAAAGCAGAACTTGCATCCATTTGGCTCGTGCCTCATCCACCAAGATCACTGGATAACTGTATGGCTATTTAAGCTCACCTGCCAAAAGCAGAAAAACACTATTCCTTTGATGCACAAGAACTTGGCAAGAGGCTTGTGCGGTTCCAACTCCTTAGAGAAGACATGGTAGAAAAGCACAAGAGAATACAAAGCAAGCGAGACTGAAATGTTCAGAACAATAGTAAATGTCCAGCTGAGCCAGCTTGGATATATTCCAAAGA
Source organism: Eucalyptus tenuipes (assembly GCA_014182365.1). Classification (NCBI taxonomy): domain Eukaryota; kingdom Viridiplantae; phylum Streptophyta; class Magnoliopsida; order Myrtales; family Myrtaceae; genus Eucalyptus; species Eucalyptus tenuipes. The sequence goes on from CM024542.1 coordinate 8,274,294, forward strand.
ATTGAAGAGTGATCATTAGGATGGAGCACAAAGGCCGAATCACCACAAACTGCCATGTCCAGTACTTAAGAAGCTTTAATGTGCTGTGATTCAAACGAGTCGTCTTGGGCTGCAATAGATAGATTGGACCATGGGTAAGCTCAATTTTTTTTAACATATCTCAAAACTCAAACTGTAGAGAAATAGAAAGCAGTATTATCGCCTAAATTAGCGTATTTTGCAAATGGAGACTAATGAATCAAGACTTTAATCGTTGCATAGCAAACCTTCTTACTATCAATGCTAAAGGTGATTCCATAATAGTTAAGAGTGAATGTATAATATGCTCAATCTTTAAAGGGCCTTATCAGTGGTATCGTGAAATACTTTGCTATTTGTAGTGTAATTATATGTAAGGAAATTTTCTCATTCTCATTACGTCAACACGTCATACATGCTATTTGAGAGCATTTACGTTGATAAATTAACCCCTCAAGAGCTGCACCTACAGAAAAAGAAGGCTGCCACACTCATCTTCATAATTCTTCAGAAGTTTATAACATCCAATCATGTAGGTTGGATATCACACGTAATTTGCACACTATAAATTGAAGACCTGAGCTCATGGGACCCCTTCCGAGAACTAGGGGTTTGGAAAAACCTTATAGATTTCCAACAAATTTCTCAGGACAGATACGTAGACATCCAAATTATTGAAATGACAATTGAAGGACACGCATGTGCTGCCTGACTGATGTTATTTCCCCAGCCACACTGAATGTTCCTGAAAGTGCAACACATAGCTGTGCAGATATTCATTAAGTAACCCAAGAAGAGAACATATGCACGAACTCTACCTGGAAGAGTGTCATTGGGAATGAATGGTGAATCTCTCTCCCTTTAATTTCATCTGGGACTATGTTTTTGCTAATGGATATGTTCAAGTAGCTATACAATAGTGCCAAGAACTTTGCAATCACCTGCAGATGATAGGTAGAAATGCTCAACCCATCTAGATGACTTTCACCACCTGCATGGGTCTTTCTCTAGTAATGCAAAACATTGTGATGGAGTAACAAACATTGACAAATGAATTGGAGTATGTGGCTTCAAATATCATGTCCTTACCAGAGCTTCATAACACTCCTTTATCGAATCCAAGAATGTGAAAAACACTTTGCTTCCTTCATAGTCTAACAAACCAACATACGAGTCTAGAGCATATACAGGGGCCATAAGGATGATGATGATTATGGCCTTCTGCTCCTTTGGCTTCTTCCAATAGAAGAAATGCTCGGAAAGAAGCTGTACAGAAAAGTGGGTCGTGAGCATCACACAGATTGTGGAACCGAGAAGAGTAACCTGTGCAGGATTCATTGTCGCAGTTGATCCTTTCACTTGAATAGAATTGATACCTGCAAAATGGCATAAAATTTCTTGAGAAATAAGGCCAACATAACCAACCAATTGGATTTCAGCCCGAGTTTTCTAAAGCATTTATAATCTTATTCCAAACTATACTAAAAGGAACGAAAGCAAGGATTTTAAAACCTCAATACAATAACAAGATTCACGCGAATGCTACATACTAAAAGACAACGTCAATAGCCACTCAATTTTCGCAGAACAGGGGACTCTTTCTTCTCTTTCGCGATCAAATTAGATCCACTCGAAACACGAGTGGTCGCAAATCCGCAAAACAGATGCAAGTAGCATTCCTCAAGTTACCCACTTCCACAATCAACTGAACGAAGAGGAAAAAAACAAAAAAAAATCCAACTTTGAGCTTTCAAGCTTTCTCAAGTCAACAAAAGTAGCTCTTGTCAACGACTGAAGCTAAGCCCCCCTCCCGCAGCTACGCGATGGACGAATTTCTCAATATATTCAGCTAGTATTTCCGAAAAAACCAGGAAACTGGAATCGGACATGGGCAACATCGACCCAGTTCGTGCGACTACCGACATATCGTCAAACAAACCGGGGGGCGGTCAGCAGCGGAGGAAAGAATCGAAAAGCAGAGAAATTTCGGAACTCTTCGCTGATCAAAGTGGAGAACACTTGCCGGGAGCTGAGAGACGGTCGCGCCTCGAGTGAGACAGAGCTTCAGCCTGCGATCATGGACCTGAAGAGGGACGCGAAATGATGGAAGCGAGAATGCCAATCCGTGTCCTTACATGCTTTAAATTTCGTTTATTTTCTTCACTTTGGGTAATTATCCAAAACAAGATGTCCAAATTTGCTTACTTGATTAAATATTTCCGTGAATAATAAAAATATTATTTATTTATTTTTATAAGCAATACAGATAATCATTTTTAATCATTTTCAAAAAAATTAATTATTCATTTTACGCAAAACAAGCATTGAAAATTAATCCTCCTATATTTGTGTTTCACGCGATATAGTTGTATTATAAATGTTGATAAATAAAGAAGGTAAAACATGATTACCAAATGAAAATCACACCCATGATGGATGATCGCTAGAATAATAACCATCAATAAATCGAATAATGGTTTTACCTAGCATGATGTAACTATATATTAGTTACATTGAAATTAATAGGATTTAGGGAAGTTAAAATTTATAAATATGTTCTCCAACATCGAGACACATGGAAATATGCTATTGAAGGGTCGTATTGTGACTAGTGAGATACATAACATATAAAACGCATTATGGACGTACTTGTCATCTCATTATAGAAAATTTCTAAAAGACATTTGATGCGCATAGTATCTTTAGGATAATTTCTCCCAATCATTTGCTTTAATGGATTTTCCTAATTTAGTCATCTCATTGTACAGGGACATGATCAGAGATACGTCGAGGAACACCGCCATAGCTTGTATCAAAACTTCCTTACAAGGATACCTTCGATTTTCAAAAGACTAGTTACCTATTCCATAAGAAAAGATTATGCTTTGAAATTAATGATACTTTCTCGCTTTATTGTTCAGCAAGTGTCTTCAGCACATTCAGTTATTGAATATAGTGAGGCAAAGCGTCTTCTTAGGAATGCTTTAGAGGCGTACTCTCTCACAAACAAACTCTGCTGCCAATTCAATGGAAGTCTAGTCTCCTTCAACAGTCATCACTTAGCAAGTATGCAATTCAGTAGAAACAGAGAGACATTCAATGGACATTAACAAGTCATGAAGAAAGAGCCTTCTGTAATGGAGATATCTCTCACCAAAGCATAAAAATTGTGAGAAATCAACCGTCTCTTAAGCATCAGCCATCAACACTTTTACACACAAAATACAAAAGTGTACATACAACTGCATTTTGCAGAGACCAAAAAGGCTAGAGAAAAGCACAAAAGCACCTACTGTGAAGCCCGACCAGGATGAACAGGTGCCCCGAGAGTCCAGTAAAATTCTCCTCCTCTGCAAATGCGAGTAATACATCGTCTGAGCTACTCCACAACACATCACAGGCACGTTTTTCGGTGATTACATCTTCGAAATCAGACGCAAAAAATCGATTAGCAGACCTAATCAGTGTTCTTCAGACTGCAAACAAATTTTGGTGTCTCCTAAAATCGATAAATAAAATCCTTGCCAAATCTCTATGTAATGAAAAAAATTGGCAGGGTACCTACCAAGGGCTAGCTAAGTATGTACATTGTTCTTATATCCACAGGAAAGACGACCCTTGCCCATAATTCTCCGGGCACTGGCAATGTTACTAATCAAGTAGCTAGCAAAATTTACCGCTGCACTAAGCCCCATTAACTTCAAACAGAGTGTCTTAGTCAAGTACGATAATCTGCTGTCATCCCCTCCACTCATTAATTGTAGATCCTGAGCCTGTTCACGTGTTAGTACCGTGTAAAGTGGCGACGGTCCATTAGTAGAGTGCTCATGGAAGCTATTTAAATTGCCAGGCAAACTGATTTTATTACTGTCAAAGTTAACTCTCAGTATGGCCATTGACTTTGGGTCATCATTTAGAGGATCGAAAATGACCATGAAATTCCCAAATGCTAAATCAGGCTTCAGGAACAGATCCACCAGCAAATCACTGCTTGCCCCGATATTTCTCTGCACAAACTTTCTCAGAGTGGTTTCCCAATCCCTGGCAGCATGAGAAATGTGTGAAGCTTCTTTCAAGCCACTCAAGAAGGCACCATGCATGCTGGCAGGGTACTGCCTACTTGTGGCTTCCCCAGCAAAAAAAAGCCGGTTCCCCACGCTCTCTCCAAGTATGTCATAATCTCTACCAGACGAGTTCACTCTTACATGGGAATATGAACCATAAGAGAGAGGATCGCTTCCCCATCTTGTACATATAGATTGTATGGGGTGAGGCACGTCAATGCCTTTCGGATGATATATACCTGTAAGAACCAAAAATAACATCTAAAACAAGAACTGGCCACAAAAAAACAATCCACAAAACAATCTAAAACAACAAAATGGACATCGACCATTCTTAACGAACGGATTGAAAAGCAAAAAAAAAAAAAAAAAAAAAAAAAAAAAAAAAAAGGAAGCCCTATAAATTTCAGTGGCATAAAAATTATCTAGGCAAGTCAAAAGCCCTTGAAGATACTTAAAGTACCTTTGAGTATGCTCAACACACGACTGAGTGAAGTGCATGGATCCATGTATTCAAATGCTTGGGCAGCTTCTCCGGCCACAAGTGCAATAAGTACGGGACCACCTGACACTGTGTGATAACTATAGAACAGAAAGAACTCTCCACGGTTTTGGCCCTCTTCACTGAGACAACCAAATGTATCCAGATCTTCTCCCCAGAAAACATAAGGAAAAACCATCGCCACTTTATTTAATAATCCAAAGCCCAACCTTTCAATTGCTTCAAGCTTCCTTGGAGGTAATTCTGGCTCAAATGTTATGGTTCGTTTCTTCAAAACACCAAGCGGTACAGTGCATAGGACTGCATCTGCTTGGAAAACTTGATTCCCAGCAATTACCTCAACCCCATCATTGTTGTATCTTATCGTATTGACAATCTTGTTATAGAATATAGCAACTCCTTCACTCAAAGCTTTTACCAGTCTCCCATTCCCTCCAGCAAGAAAGCAATGATCCCCGCTCATTTCATAAGGATCATCCTGATCCCAATATGCTGCCGACAAATTTGAAAGACATCCAGCATTGGCATATTCCAAGTTTGCAAAGTGCCAATCAAGAAGTTGCATTTCCTCTTTGCTTTTCGCCACGCCATACAATTGCCTCAGTGTCTCCAAGACAGTGCCTAAAGAGATATCATGCCCAAAACCACGCTTTATTTGTCTCAATTCCATGACCTTGTCCAGCAATCTGTTAAAGATAAACTCAACCTTGGAATCGGTTTTCTCATTGACAGGTGTGCCATCAGGTCTATACAATGGGCATTTATCTCTGACCTTATGAAGAGGAATAGAGAGTTGCCTAGCAAGAACCCCAAGAGGATTAGCATGAATGCCTGTAATCACACTGCCACCAAGATCCACAGCTGCGAAATCACCATTCTGACTCATCTTTTGAGTATAGACTCTACCCCCGGGCCTATTTCTACCCTCTAGAACAAGCACCTTGAAACCAAAAGACAGGAGCTGTCTTGCTGCTGCAAGCCCAGCAAGTCCTGCACCCACGATTATTACAGACCCTTCAACAACTTCTTCAGGCATTGTAGGCAAGATACCATAGTTAATATACCCATTGTTTAAAAGGAATTCATAGGCTGAACAAATCAAGTGCTCGTATTCACTACTGACGGTCTCTCTTATCCTATCTTTCGTCAACCACATCCGTACATTATTCCTCCACTTAGCCAGTATATGGTTTCTTACAACGATGTAGTCATTTTGCTCTTTGCCAGCCAACTGCCTCACCACTCCAGCCCGAATCTCTTCTTCGAGCAACGCATCAATTGGGAAGCCGAGAGATATAGCCATCATGGCCTCAGTTTCGGTCTCTTTCTCCAAATCCTGCCTCGTCCTGTTCCTTTTCCTCGACGCACCACCCAAGTGCGAATCTATGACCTCATCAATCAAGTTCTCATTGTAATTCTTCATAGCTGCTTTCTTTCTCAAAGACCGCTTGGGAACTAACCCATCAGATAATAATCCATCCATCTTTGCCACCAGTTAACCTCAATCTCCCCCAACCTTAGTCAAGAAAAGTCTTTTTCGGAATCCCACTCATTATCTCCATCACACAAGCATTGAACAGAAAATCTTTTCCAAATAGACAGTAAAGAGGCGCCAAAAGAACTGCTCCACAGCCTCTCCATTACAAAAAAGGCAGCCTTCTATTGCTAAAGTAAAAGCATGTCATGTACAGATTAAAACGCATCAAATACTCAACGCCGCATTGCAAGAATGGGGAAAACGCACTCCAAATGCGCCTCAACAAGCCTCCATTCTTCAAAATTTTGAGATTTATTGAGACCGCAGTGCGAAGCGAGAAAGACCGCAGTGAAAAGAATTGGCGAATCGCTCACCTTGGTCCGAATTCAGTTGGAAGTTAAAAGAAGAATTTTGGTCCGAACCGCCGGGATGCGAATTAGGGTTTATCGAGAGCGTCTTTCAAGATAGGGGAAACGAGTTGACTCAGTTAAATTGGAAATTGGATTGGAGGGAACTGAAGGACCCTTGTGGGCCGCCTACTATCCCTGAAGTTGGCCTCAAACGAATGGGAATACACCCAATACATTTTTTTCCTGGGTCAATTCAGGAAACTATCCGACCCAAAAAAAAAAAAAAAAAAAAACTAAATCCAAATATAAATCATTGCCATTTTTTTCTTTCCTATTTTACTATCCAAACCAAGCAAGATTAATTTTTTACTCAATAAATTATTGCATTAAACATGGTTTGGTAGAATATGAGAGAAGGGAAATTGGTGTGCTTGTCATTTCAAATTGAACACGAATCAAATCATTTCTCAAGTCTCGATGTGTAGCCCACAAGATAATTGGAGTATTTATTATATCATATGACAATGACTCATGGATAATTAAGCCAGTGAAAAGTAAACTATTTCAAATTCAAATGTAAAATTGGTTGGGAGACATATCACAAGGATAATATGATTTGTCTATTATTCACACTATGCCATCCATGTAATTAATAGATAAAAGATCTCTTTTTGAACCATGCAATTAATTGAATTTTCAATTTGCCGATAATACTAACATGGGGTTTCTAAGCTAGTAATGTAGCATTGAGATGATGGAATTTGATCAGTTAACTTATTCCTCGCCTCTTTGAATACCAAATTCATACTATCCAAGTTTTAGCATTGATAGGCTGTGTAGCTTCAATCCAATTGAAAATCATCGCCCGTCATATTAATAAATTGACATGAGATGATCTGGGTGCACAAGATAGAGATAGATTTGTCGAATAATGATATGGTAATGCATTAAGTGGACCATCATTCTATCATTTCGTTTTGGGATTTTGGAAAGCTTGATCCGAATTTTGATCCCACATGTGATGTACGACTTGTGGAAGTCAACTACAGCTAGGACAGATGACTAATCAGGGTCTTAACAGCTCGTGATTCTAATTTCAAAGAGAGAGTAAAATTCAGTCATGTGTTCAACTTTGAATTGAACGGTGATGGACGCGATCCGTTTTGGAGGGTCGGTCCATCACGGAAGCTTAGAAACCGTACGCCCTTAGAACGCATCAGCTTAAAAAACGACTTGGCCTTTGAGTACACCGCAAGGTGTGTGTTTCTCCCGGCGATGGCCTGGCCTCAACGCGGTGTTTTGCTCCGTCGCTGCTCGGTCAGAGCAGCCCCGAGGCATGTGACCGCCCCTCCGTGCCGCTCCTTTTAACACTGTAAGCCGCAGTCAGACACCGGAATTTTGTAATAGCGTGAGAGATAAGCAGTATGCAAGCCCCAAGGCATTGACCCAGATTTTAAAAAGCACCACCATCCCAAAAGAATTCAAGCACACCGACACAGCCCACGTTCCTGAATTCCAAGCCACGTACGATGTTATCTCCAGCTTGGATTCACCATGGTTAGGCAAGACAGATCCAAATCGGCTCCATTTGCAAGTCGCCAAAACCCTATAAAAGGCGAGGAGCAGAACTCAGTACAGGCAACACGGAGTTGAGTTCGGACCAAAGCATCTTCCTCTTTCCTTAATTAAGGCGAAGAGGGATGAAGTTGTCCAGAAGTCGTGGCTTTCTTGTCATCGTGCTGCTGAGTGTGTGTGGTTTGACACAAGTCCATGGGGCCGCCATTTCATGCTTTTACAAAGGCAGTCCATGCTTCCTCAAGAAGATGACTTGTCCTGATGAATGTCCCTCCACTTCACCCAGCGATTCTAAGGCCAAGGTCTGCCACGTCAACTGCAATTCGCCGATCTGCACGCCTGAGTGCAAGAGTAATGTCCGCATCCCTAGACCTCTCTCGATCCTCCGTCACTTCACATTAGTCTAATGCTGTTCTAGATTTGTACTCTAGTTTTAAATGTATGCAAAGGACGAAATAAGTGACCGATGCATCTTGAGTCCATGGCATTGAAAGTTTCTTTTAGCACTTGCCAAGATCATTTACTTATATATATGGTAACTTTACAATGTTTTTTGCGTTAATTGTTGCAGACAAGAAGCCAAACTGCAATGCTCCTGGTGCTGCATGCTTGGACCCCAGGTTCATCGGTGGAGACGGCATTGTCTTCTACTTCCATGGCAAAAGTGACGAGCATTTCAGCTTAGTCTCTGATCCGCATATTCAGATCAATGCCCGTTTCATTGGCCTCCGGCCTGCTGGCCGGATTCGAGACTACACGTGGATCCAAGCCCTCGGAGTTCTCTCAGGCTCTGAGAGCTTCTCTATCGAGGCCACCCGAGCTGCTAAATGGGACTCCGAGATGGATCATCTAAGATTCTCTTACAATGGAAATGAACTCACCGTGCCAGAGGGAACTCCCTCCACATGGCATTCCCTCAACGGTGACTTCAAGGTAGAGAGATCGGCAAGCAAGAACAGCGCCGCGATCACTATCAGAGGGGTCGCGGAGATTTCAGTCAATGTCGTGCCTGTGACGAAAGAAGACAGCCTGATCCACAACTATCAAATTCCTTCCGATGACTGCTTTGCTCACTTGGAAGTGCAATTCAGGTTCCTCAGCCTCTCTCCAAGGGTTGAGGGAGTGCTCGGCAGGACGTACCAGCCTAATTTCGAGAACCCAGCGAAGCCTGGCGTCGCAATGCCAGTCATGGGCGGGGAGGACAAGTACAGGACTTCGTCGCTCCTCTCAGCTGATTGCGCAGCTTGCATCTTCTCCCCAATCATGCACCCTGATCAAAAGCAGGACTCAATGGCGATGGAGTATGGTACTCTGGAGTGCACCGGGGGTGCTACTAGTGGGAATGGCATTGTGTGCCGGAGATGATTGTGAAACTTTTGAGCTTGCTTGGTCGAGAAATCAATTAAGAAAAGTTTCAATAAGCTTAGAGAATAATAAGGTGGTTTCTTGTTGCTCCTGCCATAATCTCAATGTTCTTTTTATGTAGTTCCAATGCACTTCTGAGTCCGACAAGAGTTTTGATTTCAGTGTGCCATTAATTAATTGAAATGAAAGTATTGATTCATCTCCCAACAACAGTAGACCCAACTTGCAAAATTAAGTACAGTCCATTTTCCCGCAGTTCGTTTCGACTTTGTCGTGCATCGCCTATTGACATCGTTTGAAGTTGCAAAAGATTCCTAAGTTAGTGCGTGCCAAGCAAAAAACAACCTATCGTGTCTTTCGAAGGTCGGCGGCTCAAGCACCCGTTCATCCTCATTTTGATAAATACCATTATAGTGAGAAATCTTACTAATTAATGTGACGAGTTTTTTTTAGTGATCGTTGATCTCATTTGATACATGAGTTTCATATACCATAACCCCTAATGAAAGAGCATGTATTGCAAATACATGTGAGCTCACTCTATTTTAAATCATGTGAATTTTATGTTGGGCTTTTTAATATTTAATGGCTATGATGAATTGAGCTCACGTGATGTAAGCGATGTAAGAATTTTTCTTGATAAATAATGACCAAGTGATCTGGTAAGAGGGCTTTAGTAACATTTCTTAATATCTCGGTTGCATTTATTGTAATTTTTCTAGACGTCTATAGTTATGTGGCTAAGTTCATTCTGTAGCTACGTGCATGAGCGTGTGCGTACTCATTCACTCATGCTAGTACCATTCTCATTGATATTATAGCTTATATAGGACTAACACCAATGTGTAACGGTCCAGAGGCTTCCAAGGCAAAATGTTGCGAAATATAGTCCAAGAAAACCAGATGAAACCTTCTAAGGAAACTTCTTTAGTACTTTAGAACCTCCTTGATGGCAATATAGGAAATACACACAAGGGTATTGTAGAGTATTCTCAGGGCTAAAATGAGAATTCCACTCATCTCCTACAGGATTGTCATCAATCTCCACCATTAGATTAGATTGGAGATTAACGGTTGTAATCACAGGAGTTCTTGTATATATAGGGTCCCCCTCCTACATGGAGAGGCCGACTTCAAAGTCTACCATGGTGTGGCCATTTTCGAAATTGATTTTTCTTCTTGTTCAAATTTTCAAAGGTTCGAACTAGTGTCTAATGTCCGGAAAAAATCATGCTGGAAAATGGGTACATCCCAGCTATCGCCTTGAGTTATATGGATAGGATATCCGAGAGTCCCTAAGGCTTGCGATTGAAGTTGTTGTTTCAAATTAGATGGTATCAATTAGTACGATACAAATGACAATCAATTCGAAAGCGCACACATTTCTTTAAAATGAACTCACCCCATGCTTGAAAATTGCTCAGCTTTTATAAGAGACGAGGTTTTGCTATGCTAGTGGTTATCTTCTTTCTTTTCTAGATTCGCTAGGTGTTTAGTCACTCTCTCCACCATCAAACTAATCACGTGAGCTCAATTCATCATATAAAACTTAGCAAAGAAGCATGTTGAGGGTCGTGAATTCCCATGCACGATATTCATGTTAAGGTATGATATGCATTGATTCTAGCATTGATTCTAACTGGAGGATGTATCCACTTCTGTAATATGTACTTGTCGCGACCAATTTTCGGGTGAACCACCTAAGATTTGGCTAATGGATTACTAAGCCTAAACTTAGTTCGGACTCTCTCAAGCCCATACCAATTCGCAACTTAGGTTCAAGTTCTTAACATGCAAACGATTTTCAATTAGGAGTCGCCACTAATCTATTTTCGGTGGGTCGATTATAAACCCAAGTAAAGTAACAGGAGGTTTACTTTACTCCTACGAACGAGAGATTTTGGATACGGGGACTTGATTACTTTACATTTCTCTAACGCCCTTTCGGTACCTTTCTCTTTTATTTTGAAAAAAATGTTTGGTACGCAGCTTGAATTGATTTTAATTCACTTCCCTAACATATGAGGTTATCATGCGGGTGCGCAAATCACCAATTTAACACCCAGATAAAGCAGTGAATAAATTGCAAGACTTACCTCAAAGCAATGAAAGCATTTGCAATGTTAGATTAGAATTCACATCAGCAATTCTAGATATGATTTCTAATTAACACGCAATCACTCCATTTTTTATTTTCACTTTTTAATGAGAATCATGCAATGCATGCTACTAATCTAATATGCAATGATATGACATAGCAATATGACCTAAGCTATATGACATAAATAAAATATAAGCATGCAGTCTATCCTAAAGAAAATTATCTCTAACTATAACTAAGTAGAAAATAAAATTAAACATGCAATCCAATCCAAGAAATATTATCTAACCTAGATACTACACGCATTTAAAAAAAAAACTATTTTATCATGCAACCTTATCTAGGAAAACAACCCTAATCTACATGATATGCAAATGCAATTTTTTTGTATTTTCGGGATAAACAGAACAAATAAAAGATAAATATCAAATCATTCATGGTCATCAAAATGTTATCCACCATTCGAATTGAAATTCAAACTTGATTATTTCACTAATAAAATCGATAAATTGATCTTAAGCCTTAAAGATCAATATATCAATTTTACTCCCGCGTGAATAATTATTACATCTAAAGCCTTATAAATAGAAAAAAATTCGTGCGGTTGCAAATTGGATGCTACATCAGAGAATTTCAATCATGCATTGGAAAATATTTCAAACAAAGAGATAAAATATCAAAAACTAAAATTAGATAAAACAAATCTACCTAAAAATAAAATAAATCTCTATCTAAATTGAATTTTTTCCAAAAAATCCGCACGGTGAGGTGAACCATGATGGAGGCTCGGCGCGGCACGGCTCGAGGACAGTGGCTGTGGTGGTGACTTGGCATGGATCGACAAGGCCACGGCAAGTTCGATGGGTGGTCGTATGGGACACCAAGAAACCTGCAAAACTATCGAAAGCTTAAGTAATTCGTTGAGAGGCTTGCCGGTGACACCGAGTGATCGTCGGCAACGAGGATGCCCAAAGTGGATCACGGTGGACCGCTCAACTAAGGTTGAAGATGTCAAGGTGACTCCGCAGCGAGGAAGCTTTGACGATTTTTCTTTTGTATCTTCACTTCTGGACGATACCTGCAGAAGACCAATTCACCACCTAGATTTATTTCATCAAAATTCTAGCAACTCCTTTGACCGTGGACTCCAGGCTTGCAAGTGGTAGCCACGTGGTATTCACGCTAGTCAGGAGATGTTGACCTCTTTGGACTTCGACAAAACCTGCAAAGAATGAATACGAACGAAGCGCAAAAGCCCGTTTGGTGATTGTCGTGAGTCAGAAGAAAAAACTTCAGGGCATCGCCGGGCTAGATGGAACTTGCGAGAGTCCTTGCTGACTCCGAACTAGGCTGTAGTGGTTCCAGCGTCCCCGGGGTGTGCTGGTTCGTGGTATAGCAAAAGCAGCAGATCGTGGATCGTCGGGGATCCGAGGGCTGCTCGAGTGATTGCAGATCAGCAGCTTGTCGCGGTGGCAACAAGGTCACAGCAACGAGTCCGTCGTCGACGCAGCAAAGATGGTGTAGCAACGGCAACTCAGGCGGCTCGGGTGTGGCGTCGCGGCAAAGGGCCTCGCACGATGTGGGACAACTTGGTTCGGCAATTGTCAGATGGGCTCCACGTGACCTATGAAACAAAAATTTCTAAGCTCGGCAAAGGGCCGAGAATCATCAATGGACGCAGGCATGGACAGCAGGTCTCGGTCTCTCGCTATTGGTGTTGTGGCTTGAAATAGATTGGCACAGGAGCTCGCAGTGATGCTGATCACAGTGCGGTCTCCTCTCCTCGTGAAAGAAAAACCAGCCTCCTCCCTTGAGGCCACTCTAGTATCCAAGACTTCTAGGGCTCATCCCATGGTCTCTCTTTCTTCATGCGTTTCTCACTTGCCGAATGCTTTTGAATTCTGCCCGAGAACTTCAACTTCTTTTACCTTTGCTATCAATCTTCTCTTTTCAAAATCCCAAAATAAGAATTGAGGAAGAGGTGGCCAGGATGCTTTGCTGGTGTCAGTTGAGTTACTCATAAAATCGTCAAAGCGGCTGGAGCGGGTTTGGAGATGATGTCGGTGCTGGACTGGAATGTGTCAGGATTGCTGAGTTCTTTGTTGTGCAGAGAAATCGCTGCAAGTGGCGCCGCGGCGATCAAGCTTGAGCAGCTACCGGGGACAGATGCGAAGATGTTGCTGGTACGAGAATTTGGGTACAACTGTTGAAGGTGAACAACCTTGACGACTAAAAGACGAAATCTCCGCTCTCTCTCTCCCGTGGTCTTCTATATTTTGGCCATGTATTCAATGTGTGCCCCCTTAAACCCTACGCGTTTAACCAATTTATAGGCCAGGGATTAGGGTTTTTTTAAATTTTTCAAAATCAATATTCACGAAAATCTTTTTTTTCAAACGTATTTTAGGTATTCACTTTGAAAGAGGAAAAAAGAACACAATATTTGATAAATAAATAAATAAATTAAAAATTAATTAAGGAATAGGGTTATTTTCATCTCCTATCCAAAAGATTAATGTCGTTTATATCTCGGAAAAATTTCAAATCTCTAATTTTCACGAGATAATTTTCGATCATTAAAGAAAACGGGCTTAGGCCAAGGGTCTTTTTTTTGCTCACTTCATGGGCAATATTTGTTTTATTTGTCCAAAAGATTCGTCATATCTCGGAAAAATTTCAAATCTCTAATTTTCACGAGATAATTTTCGATAATTTAAAACTCAAAACCACTAATTCAAATCCACCCGTCACATTTGGTTCAATAAATAAATGCAAAACATGTAAATTAAAAATAAATGCACCTATATCTATATGCTATGCAATTAATATTTTTTCAGGGATAAAATTAATCCATAATTTTCTATGCAATAAATAAATGACTAGATCGTCAAAATTTAGGTGTCAACAGTACTCAAGTTCTAAAAAATGTCAATAAGTTGTTTCCTTCCTTATCTACCCAAAAACAAACAAGCTGATGCCCAACACTTCTGTAATATGTACTCGTTCTAAAAAATGTCAGTAAGCTGTTTCCTTTCTTATCTACCCAAAAACAAACAGGCTGATGCCTAATTCTAAAGCCTAAGGAACTCTTTAACATCTTGGCTCAACCCTTGCAGCTCCGCTAACTTCTATGGTGGGAGAGATTAATTGGTTGCTAACGCATTCTCCACTGTCCAGTACTCCTCGAGCATCTTGTCCCAGTTGTGTTTAAAGTTCTCAGCCTTTGGTTTGCTCTACTAACTTTAAACCAAAGGCTGAGAATTTTAAACGCAACTGGGACAAGATGCTTGAGGAGTACTGGACAATGGAGAAGGCGTTAGCAACCAATGAATCTCTCCCACTAGAGAAGTTAGCGGAGCTGCAAGGGTTGAGCCAAGAAGTTAATGAGTTCCTTAGGCTTTAGAAGTAGGCATCAGCCTGTTTGTTTTTTGGTAGATAAGGAAGGAAATAACTTACTGACATTTTTTAGAACTTGAGTACATATTACAAAAGTGTTGGGCATCAGCTTGTTTGTTTTTGGGTAGATAAGGAAGGAAACAACTTATTGACATTTTTTAGAACTTGAGTACATATTACAGAAGTGGATACCCTCCATTTAGAATCAA
Source organism: Eucalyptus tenuipes (assembly GCA_014182365.1). Taxonomy (NCBI): domain Eukaryota; kingdom Viridiplantae; phylum Streptophyta; class Magnoliopsida; order Myrtales; family Myrtaceae; genus Eucalyptus; species Eucalyptus tenuipes. The sequence continues at coordinate 8,289,351 of CM024542.1, forward strand.
TGCATATCATGCCTTAACATGAATATCATGCATGGGAATTCACAACTTTCAACATGCTTCTTTGCTAAGTTTTATATGATGAATTGAGCTCACGTGATCAGTTTAATGGTGGAGAGAGTGACTAAACACCTAGCTAATCTAGAAAAGAAAGAAGATAACCACTAGCATAGCAAAACCTCGTCTCTTATAAAAACCGAGCAATTTTCAAGCATGGGGTGAGTTCATTTTAAAGAAATGTGTGCACTTTCGAATTGATTGTCATTTGTATCATACTAATTGATACCATCTAATTTGAAACAACAACTTCAATCGAAAGCCTTAGGGACTCTCGGATATCCTATCCATATAACTCAAGGCAATAGTCGGGATGTACCCATTTTCCAGCATGATTTTTTCCGGACATTAGACACAAGTTCGAACCTTTGAAAATTTGAACAAGAAGAAAAATCAATTTCGAAAATGGCCACACCATGGTACACTTTGAAGTGGGCCTCTCCATGTAGGAGGGAACCCTATATATACAAGAACTCCTGTGATTACAACCGTTAATCTCCAATCCAATCTAATGGTGGAAATTGATGACAAGTCTCTAGGAGATGAGTGGAATTCTCATTTTAGCCCTGAGAATACTCTACAATACCCTTGTGTGTATTTCCTATATTGCCATCAAGGAGGTTCTAAAGTACTAAAGAAGTTTCCTTAGAAGGTTTCATCTAGTTTTCTTGGATTATATTTCGCAACATTTTGCCTTGGAAGCCTCTGGACCGTTACACATTGGTGTTAGTCCTATATAAGCTATAATATCAATGAGAATGGTTCTAGCATGAGTGAATCATGCATTTGAGTACGCACACGCTCATGCATGTAGCTACAGAATGAACTTAGCCACATAACTATAGACGTCTAGAAAAATTACAATAAATGCAACTGAGATATTAAGAAATCTTACTAAAACCCTCTTACCATATCACTTGGTCATTATTTATCAAGAAAAATTCTTATATCACTTACATCACGTGAGTTCAATTCATCATAGCCATTAAATATTAAAAAGCCCAACATGGAATTCACATTATTTAAAATAGAGTGAGCTCACATGTATTTGCAATACATACTCTTTCATTAGGGGTTATGGTATATGAAACTCATGTAACAAATGAGATCAACGATCACTAAAAAAAACTCTTCACATTAATTAGTAAGATTTCTCACTATAATGGTATTTATCAAAATGAGGATGAATGGGTGCTTGAGTCGCCGACCTTCGAAGACACGTATGATAGGTTGTTTTTTGCTTGGCACGCACTAACTTAGGAATCTTTTGCAACTTCAAACGATGTCAATAGAGGATGCACGACAAAGTCGAAACGAACTACGGGTTTGCTTCTCTTTCCTTATCGCGACCTACCCTCAGGGGGAGGGAATGGGTTTAGGGATATTGCCTAAAGGACGGACCTATGGCCCATCATTAGGCACGGACTCTCCCAAGCTCATACCCCGCGTGACATTAAGATATTCTTAGGAATTTCGCAAAAAGGAGTCGCCACTAGCCTATTGGGGTTGGCTAGAAACCAAGTGAGGCATGGGAGTGTACCTCGTTTCCTACGCAACCAGAGAATCTAGGGTCGGGGATTTGATTACACTAATTGATCAATTAATAGTCTTGTTCATTTTAACATAAAAGATTTTTGTCAGGCGGTTTGGATTGATTTTATACCTATCCACTAACATATGAGATGATCATGCGGGTGCGTAATCATTAAAGTAGCAATTAGTAGCCAAGGAAAGCATTTAAATAAATTGCATGGGAGAGCACACATTTAACATTAAGGAACAGATAAATGCTAATACTAACTAGACTAAATGGAAGCCAAAATCAACATACCAAAATTGCATAATCAAAGGTATTCGTCTTTAAGGACAACTACAGCCTCTAAGATGAAACCATAAAAGCTTACTCAATTTTTTATAGCACAGCTCTAGAGTTAAGAAACTTTCATTTTTTTATTTTTTAGAAAACAGCTCATAAAATCCTTTTGTAAAATTTTTCAAAAGGAAATTTGAATTTCCTAACATTTTTTTTTTTTTTTAAATTTTTAATTAATTTTTTTTTTTTATAAAGTCAAATTTTTAATATTTTCTGAATTTTTTTTTGAATTTTTTAATGTCCTTCTAAAGTTGTTTGAATTTTAGGAAATTTTTTTGAATTTTTATTATTTTCGAAATTTTTTGATTTTTTTTATAACTTTTTTTCGAAAATTTTTGATATATTTAATATTTAGGAAAACAGGTTCGGACCGGTAAACCCAATCCGGCCCGTGGACCCAACCCAAACCCGAATCCAACACTTTCTGATTATTTTTTTTTAAAAAAACGTTTTCATTTTTTTTTTCCATTTTTTTTAAAAAATAATTAATTATTTATTTTTGTTTTGTCCTTTCTCACTGCAGCCCTTTTCCCTGCACCATCTGCTTCTGCTTCTGCGACTCCTCTTGCCCGAAGCCACTTTTATCCTCTTTTCCATATTTTGTTTTACTTTTCACTTTTCTATTCTTTTCTTTTTCTTTTGTTTTTTTTTCTTTTATTTTTTTCCTTTTTGGTCTTCTTCGGGCGCGTTTGGTAACGATTACAGTGTTTAGGAGGCGATTCGACTAGAAATGATTATTTTTATTCTACATTAGGGGCGATTCGAGTAAAAAGCGCGTTTGGTAGCGTCCAAAATTTTTATTACGGAATAGAATTGCGTTTGATACCGTGCTAATTGATTCTGTTTCAAATTAATTTCTTTTAATTTTTAAATAATTTTTTTTACTTTTTACTTTTTCCTTTTTTCCTTTTTTTTTTCTTTTCTTTTTTGCCCTTTTCTCCTATTCTTCTTCTTCTTCATTTGGCCGGCCGCCGCCCTCGCGAGGTCGGCCCTCGTCGGCGAGCCTCGCCGGTGGCGGCCCCGCCTCGCCGGCCGGGCGGGCGAGGCGGCGACCCGGCCGGCGCGGGCCGGGCGAGCCTCGCCGGTGGCCGGGCGAGCCTCGCCGGCCGGGCGAGGCCGGCTGGCCACCGGCGAGGCTCGGCCTCGCCCGCCCAGGTGGGCCTCGCCGTTTGCCCGGCGAGGCTCGCCCGGCCCGCCGGTGGCCGAGCCGACCTCGCCGGTGGCTAGGCTTGCCTCCGGCGAGCTCGCCGGACCTCGCCCGGCCTAGCCAACCTCCGGGCGAGCTCGCCGGACCGGCAGACGGCGACGGCGGCGGCGGGACGGCGGCGGATGGAGGCGGCGGGCGGCGGGTGGTGGTGGATGGCAATCGCGCGATGTCGGAAGGGAAAAAGGAGACTTTTCTTGTTTTGATTCTCGGACGAAGAATCACATTTTTTTTTATTCTCAATTTCTTCCCGTCTGTTAGGGAACAAAAATTTTACCAAACGCGATTCTCGTCGGCGATTCTGAAAAAAAAAATCGAATCGGGCAAAGACTGTTTGGCACGTTACCAAATAGGCCCTTCTCCTTGTGTTTGCCCCCTGCACGCCTTCAACCCTCCCGAAGGCGGTCTTCTCCTTCCTCGCGAGTCGCGACACTCCTCGCCGAAGCCCCTTTTATCTTCTTTTCTCTATTTTTTTTTTGCTTTCTGCATTTGTTCTTTTCATCATTTTTTTTTTTTTTTAAAAAAAAAACTACCTTCTTCCCCAATGCACTCTCACGCCCGACTATTCACCGAAGCCATACTTCAACCCGGACCTCGCCCACACGACCGATTGGCGTAACCATCGTCCCCTCCATTGCCGAACCAACACCGTCCACCAGACGTCCATCACCACCGGTGCCGACCACCTACTCCGGCCACCATCTCCGACGCAACATGCACAAGCAACACTCAAGATCCGCTCATGGGCAGGTTAATCACAGTCGGAACAGGTATGAACGAAGAAAACTATCTCCGAGCTTCAACAAACTTGCAGAACTTAGATATCGTTTAGGCATTCCCACAAGCATTTGGTGTGCGTTACTGACACGGGGAATTTTCTACTTGGTAGAGACGCGAGACAAATCTAAACCTCTACGACGACCTCTACGACGCGTACTAGAGCAGGTAGCAGCTTTCAAGGAGGATTGGCTTGGGCCGAAACTTGCGCGAACTAGTCGGCACAAGCTCCGGCCCGACGCCTCCCAAGAAACAAGGGACACACGGTCGAAACAAGGGACACACGGTCGAAACAAAGCCTACCTGGTTCGAGAGGAGGACTGCGGCGAATGGCGGCTGACGAACGGACCTCCGGCGACGACCAACCACTCTCTTGAGCTTGCGTTCTCTCTCTAAGACGCTCTCTCCTAGCCGAAGGCCTCTCCCTCTGGCTCGACCTCCGTTCTCTCTCTCGAGCTCTCTGGTCTCGCTCTTTGTTTCTCCCTTGAACTCCCCGAACCAGTCAAGAAAAAAAACCCCTATCTTCTCTTTGCTCTCTTCCCTTTAAGCTCGGCCGACGACAGGCGCGCATGGCTTCTGCCACCGCCAGCCTGTCGCGGCCGCTTGATCTCCGACCCTGGGATCACGCTGTCCTCTGCCCTTGCGATCCTCTGCCTTGCCCCTGGTTTGTACGTTTCTCTTTTCTTCTTCTTTTGCAGGAGCGTGGTTGGCGTGAGGGGAGGAAGACGACTCACGCATGGGCTGGGCTGAAAGGGAAAAAGGGACTGGGCCGGGCCCAGCTCGAAGGAAAGAGAAAAGGAAAGAAAGGAAGGGGCCAGCCCAAGGCTTGTCCGAACCTAGCCCGATTGCCCCTCTTTTTTTTTTTTTTTTTTTTTTTTTCTTCTTTCAATTTTTTTATTTTAATTTTTTTTTGTAAATAAATTTTTTTGATAAATTTTAAAACTAGTGACACAAATGCTCCTAATGTCTATATGTGATGCAATTTTAATGAAAATTTTTTTTAAGGGGTTAGAAATTAATCCCTAATTTTCCGATGCAATTAATAAACACTTAAACGAATCGTCAAAATTTAGGTGTCAACATTCCTTTGTCCAAGAAAGGAAAGAGAAATTTTCTAGTTGTAACAAATGCATTGCAGAGCGTAGAGAGAGGGGGTAAGGGATAGTGTGCTTAGGCTAGTGGAGAGAGGGAAGATGACTTTTATGCAAAAATCCTCTTAGACCTCCAGCGGGCCCCACACCTCTGCATGGCGCTCCATTGGCGGTTGGAGATCACGCTAATTTGGTAGTTCAGGACCACCCAATATTTTATCCTTGGAGTTTCCTCAAGTCATGAGAGCTTCTAGTTGAGGCCACTTGAGCCACCAAATGGGAGTTCGAGATGGAATCTCTTACAATGGATATGAACTAACTATGCCAAAGGCAACTACCTCTGCATGGCATTCCCTTAAAGGCGACTTCAAGGTGGAGAGATCAACAAGCAAGAATAGCATCGTGATCACTATCCAAAGGACAGCAAAGATTTCAATCAATGTCATTTCCGTGACAGAAGAAGACAACCAGGTACGCTACTACCAAATTCTTTCATATGATTGATTTGCTCACTTGGAAGTTTAATTCAATTTTTTAGGTGTTAAAATTTAACTACGTGGAAGCATGGTTTTGATGTTGATGATAATTTGTGTTTTAATCTGTGCGAGTGTATGTGTGTATGGGATAGTTGATGTAGGAATGAACAAGGAGCGAGGTATATGAGACAAGGATAGTTTCACCAGTTTAGAGAAGTGATTTTACAATAATTGGAGAAAAAATGGTGGAGGAGCTAAGGGATAAGGAGTTTATTGTAATTGTTAAAAATATGTCTCGAGTTTGAACCCATAAACGAAAGTCCGAAATTACATGGGAGACTTCCTACTTGAGATATTTGGTATTTATCTAATGGATATCTAAACTAGAATATTAAAAACATAGGAAAGGAAATATATGGAATAGAGTTGGATTCGGCAAGGGGCTTCACAACTTATGCGTGTTTATATATATATTTCCTTGGATCATTAGTCTGTGTATATGCGATAGTTAATGTGCAAAGTGGACTTCTTCAAGAGTTATGTGTGTTGCATGCGATGCATGCTGGTGACTGTTTGATAGTTGATTAAATCTTGTAATAAGATTTGAATTATTCTTTCGTGAGATTGAGATATTATTTCGTGAAAAATTATAAGGTTAAACACCGTGTGAATTATTGGGTGTAATCGGGGGTTGGAAATATTTAGAGTATTTGAATAATTTAAGTGTGGTTGTAATCTCGATTGTATCACTTGATCTATAATGAAATTCGTTATTACTCTTTCCATGGACGTATGTCACTACAATCAAATCACATATATTTTATGTTCAATTTATTTCTTTATTTTATTTATTTTATTATATGATTACTTGTGCACAACATTAATGCCCTCCAGTCACTCAGTGGAGGGCAAAACGCTACACACATGGTGTTGGTGGAGGTCTCAACCTCATACGCAACTACCACATGAAAACCCATATTTACAGTACTCTATCCACCAACTCTTGTACAAAATTCTTTACTCCGTTAGAGATCTTTTCTTTTTGCTTTAGCAATGTCCACCGCCATACTCTATTTAATGAGATACATCTGGAGTTTTCTACAAATTTCTATCCCACAAATATCTAGTCCATGCTATATATTTCTAAAAATTGGATCACAAATTCCAACATTCGGCCCCTCTCCAAGAGTCAAGGGAGTGGTCGGCAGGAAATAGCAGCCCAATTTCGAGAACCCAGCAAAGCGGGGGGTTCAGGAAGTTGGTCGGCGACGGAGAGGACTAATGCAGGACCCCGTCACTCCTCTTGACGGGTTACGCAGCTTGCATCTTCTCGCCAATCACGGAGTCTTGATCACAAACAAGATTCAATGGGAATATAGAATGGTTCTCCGAAATGCACCGGAGGTGCTGCTAGTGGGAACCGCGAGATGATTGTGAGACTTCGTGTTGCTCCTGCCAAAAAAATTTCAATGTTCCTTAACTAGTTACCGAGGTTCTTTCGAGTCCGACGAGAGTTTTTCATCTAGTTGTCCCAGTCAATAATTGAATTGAAAGTATAGACTTCATCTTCTCACAATAGTAGACCCAGCTTGCAAAATTGAGTATACTCCATTGTAATGTTCACTCTAGATTCTAGATTTAACTCTTTGAACTCTAGTGTTACTTAGCTTCGAGATCTGTTGTACTGCCTGACGAACTCAAGTAATAGTTCAATATTCAAGCAGCGTGATTTGCTGAGGCTTAGATGCTGAACAAAATATATTCAACGAAGGCCCATGCGTTGTGCCCAAAAAGTCAACATACATAAGCCTCCAAATGCAAACTTTTTTCCCGCCGATTTGTTCTGACTTTGTCGAGCATCATTTATTGACATCGTTAGAAGTTGCAAGAGATTCCTAGATTAGTACCTGCCAGGCTGCCGCCCAGAAAACAACCTAGGACCATCTCACAGCCTTTCGAAGGGCGGCCGCTCATGCACCCGTTCATCTCCTCTTTGTTAAAAAAACCATGTTTATCAAGAAATCTGACGAATTTTTATTCATCATGGTTATTTGATGCGTATGGCCCACATATTTCTAATCCTCGGAGCAAGTCTTGTATGTACTCAATACATCTAAATTTATTCTATTTAGACGTGCGATCCCTTTATGACTTTCAACATTTAATGACTAAAATGAAGTGAGCTCACATGATTCGTCACGTATAAGAAACTTTCTTAAAGAAAACAATAACCACATGATTTAACAAGAGTGCTTTGATAGGATTTCATAATATGTTGAACATCGACTATGTACGGGTTCGTCTTCATCGCATCTCCATGCGTGTGCTTGGGACAACGTACTATTGAGGCGGCGATGCAAACGATGTTCCGCGTACGAATGTCTGTAAGCTCAAATGCATGAATTGGTTGCGGAAGGGCCATTCTCATTAATATCATGGGTTATATAGGACCGGCACCAATGCATCAAAAACACGCAGGAATCAATCTCCGGTCGGTGGCGAAAGAAAACATCATTCTCTGTCGGCTATGGTGATGGCGCGGAATGCTCTGTGGAGGAGGGTACGTCACTCTTCCGCAAGATATGCACCGCGAAGCTCCACTTTCACAAAATAGACATGACTCTCCACCTTCTCTCATGGCAATTTTCAGGACCTTATCTGTCGCGAAGAACAGAAAATAATGTGCAGCTCACGGGGTTAAAAGATGGAAGAGAAAGAACATAAGGGCTCGGAGAAAAAAAGGGAAAGGCCTGCGCCACCATAGGAGAAAGAGTCTCGACGGAGGAGGAGGAGGAGGAGGAGGAGGAGAAGGAGAAAGAGAAGAAGAAACATCATAAACATGTTCATTATCATATAAGGATCTGTTCATAACCTAGTCTATTTGCAAAGTCAGCCAAAAACAGCAGAAGAACCTCATCAGCACACCTTCACTTATCCAGACACCTCCCTCTGTTACTGATTGATATTTGAAACAATCATTCCCCAACCAATTTCCAAAAGGCTCGCATGTTAAATCTATCTTTGCTTATATGAGATGAACAAACAGATTATTTTCGTCAATAAAAGAAAAGAAAACGAAACACGAAAAAAAGAGTCACAAGATCATGCGCACAGAAGTCATCTATAAGACTTGAGAACAGCACCACAGAAGGTGCAGATGACGGCCTTCCAGGACTTCCAGTAGAACGGGACGTAACAGAACCGCGTGGCCGTCTTCATGTCAGCCACGCTGGCCCCGCGGCCGCACCGCGAGCACGTCCCCGCCACCGGCTTGCTCCGCCTCACCTTCCTCTCCTGGTCCACCAGGAAGCAGAAACACACCATCGAAGTTCCTCCGGCGCGCTCGTGTCCCGATTCAACCGCGAGGTCTCATCTGATCTGCCAAAAAATCACTCCAGCTCCGGCCCCATATATCTACGAGGCGAAGAAACTCTGGAGCCCCTTCGAGTGGTTGAGTGGTAGCGGCTCGGTCGTCCTTTAAAGATCAAGCCGGACGGGCCGTCGGATGACCGACGCGTGGAGACGCTAAGTTTGGTGCCAGGACATCGATCCTGATCCTAGTCACGTTTTTGCGGAGGTGAAACTGCTCGGCCATCATGGATTCACAGTGACGATGATGTCCAATCGTTGTGTTGTGGGGCAAAATCGCGACGTTAAAGATTGGAAGAAAGGGAAGAGACGCTATGGTTGCGGAAATGCATTTAATGCCTTTGTCTGTCCTTTTGAGCAGTGCCTGAGGCGAAATCCAAACCAAGTTTGTCCACTGAGAGCCACACGTTTTGTAGCCTCCTCCTCCCATGAAATTTCCCCGATTCATGCATGCAACGTAGGCCGTACGTTTCCTTGTAGTTTCATCGGAGGAAGCAAAAAAGGCTACATTTTACGAAGGCTTTTACATAGTCATTGGATGGGTAAAGCAATTGCGATGCAAGAACATTGGCAAATTAGGGGTAAATTTCACCCGTTTTTTATATTTGATTGGGCCAGTCATGATTTTTCAGGAAACAAGAATATTTCAGCGGGTTTTCTTGACATAATTAAATAAGTCTAGGAGAAAATTCCGTAGGGAGAAGACTAGTCGTCGGCCGTCCTTTTATTCTAGCTAGAATTTTCAATGTAATGTGATAAATATTGCTTTAGAGTTGAGTATCCTTCGCTTTCATTATTTATTGCACGAATCGTAGTTGTGAATGTGACCTATGCTTACGTTCCTTCGGTGGGAAGCCTTGTCACGTCACCAATTGTCGCGAGGGAGGAGTAGCTTGAGATGATGGGAAAAGAGTTTTGAGAATTTTTGATAGATATTTGTGATTCTAGAAAATGAGAAGTGGAGAGCGGCTAACAATTAAAATTTAATGGATATTTCTAAAGAAAATTACGCATGGACCAATAAGCCGGTTTGAAGTCTTCTTTTTCGTACTATTTTTCACAATTTTTCACTTATTTGAAAGCAATTTTCACTTTTTTGAAGCAATTTTTAATTCAAGTAATTCATTATGAAAAGAGATATAAACCCTTATTTTCTCGTGATTCTTTCCCAATATCATTAAAAGTGCTGCTAGGTTCCCCAAGTGGCTACGACTTCCAATAGCAACATTGAATTATATTTAGAACTATCAAATATAGGGTTATTGCTCTATTGGAATAAGTTAAGAAATTCATAGATCAACCCGAATTTAGGCATAATGAATGTGGTGAATTTGCATTGTACATGATAATGATAAAATGAGGCATCATTAACAAATCTTACTAGTTTGTAAAAAATTCAAAAGAGATAACCTCTTTGGTGGTCCATGGGTGGAAACACCCTCAATGCTTGAAGGAGCAATAAATACGAGGTTTCTTAGTTCAAAAGTAATTGCAAGTCCACGTCAATTTCATTGAAAATCAAATACATCTCATGTCGTTCCCTAACCAAAAGATAAGCATAGCCAAAAAAGGACTTTTGGTTATTTGAAACCAATTTTCATTGAAAATCAATGAGCCGGTTCGAAGTTTTCTTTTGCGTATTAACTTTTGACAATTTTCACTTATTTGAAAGCAATTTTCACTTTTTTGAAGCACTTTCCTTTTAATTCAAGTAATTCACTATGAGAAGAGATATCCGCCCCTATTTTCTCATGATGATTCTTTCCAAATATCATTAAAAGTGTTGCTAGGTTCCCCAAGTGGCTATAATTTCCAATAATTTTTGTAGCATCGAAATATATTTAAAACTATCAAATATAGGGTTATTGCTCTTTCGGAATGAATTAAGAAATTCGTAGAGTAGCTCGAATTTAGGCATATTGCACGTGGTGAATTTGCATTCTACGTGATCTTGATAAAAAGAGGTATCATTAACAACTGTGACTAGTTCAACGGAAAATTCAAAAGAGATAACCTCTTTTTGTGGTCCATGGTCGGATACAGAACAATGCTTGAAGTAGCAATAAATACGAAGTTCCTTAGTTTGAAAGTAATTGAAAATCCATGTTGATTTCATTGAAAATCAAATACATCTCATGCCGTTCCCTAACGAAAACTGAAAATGTAACAAAAAAGGGAAGTATGCATATGCTGGTAAAGGATTGTGCAGTTAGATTTGGCGTTCATATGAGATTTGATTCTTCATCTTCTAGGATGGAAAAGTGCATTGGCGAAAAAAGGGCATACTGTGAAATCGATATTTATTTTGACTATCTCCATTAACAAAGCAATGGATTGGAGGAGGATTACTTGAGATGATCTAATTTTGCACAATATATCAATTTAGTTAGTCGCGTTGCGGATGACGATCGTTTACTATCTCCTCTTTGCATCTCACTAAACTCTTGAGCAATGTGAAATGTCGATGTCTAAGTTCTTTAAACCTTCCCATATGCAACGATCGAGGGAAAACCAGATCCAGCTCTTGTGACGGGCTGGAAACAATCGAACGGCCCATTAGTTCGCTTGGATTAGGATTTCGCAAATATCTAAACATGGTCCAAGCCCAACAAACTCCTCTGCAATGGGCAAACTTGTCTGAGCCCATTTAAGTCCAAGTCTCTCTCTCTTTTTTATTTTTTAATCACTTGGGCTTCTCATCTGAAGTTTATTTTGAATCAATTTTTCTTCCCTTAGCTTGACAATATGCGCCGATCGAAACTGACTTCTTAATCGAAATGGGCGATGCACAACTTTTGAAACGAATGGCCAAAATCTGTTCGGTGAACTCATTGCGCCTCAATTTCCACCTATTTCCATCCTTATTTTCTGTGTCACAAGGCAATGAGACAACATAAACCCGACTCATTTGTTGTGATTGAATATGTATGTCACATACGGAGCAGATTAGTCCATCCATTACCGTATGTATTCAATAATAATTGAACATTAGTGCTCTGTTAGGCTCTAAGCACGCAAGAGATTGAGCAAACCTGCGGGTGCATCTTTCCCTGAATTTGACCTTTTCGTTTCCAGTAAGTCTGCGTCGAGACAATACCCGTGCAGGCACTCTCGTTAGGTTGGTGATGAATCAACTTGACGTGTCTGCTTGACTAATCCCCGAATGCTCAAAGATAAGTTATAGACAGTATGGTGCTTATACACTAAAAAAGAATAAGGAAAGCGGCCTATAATTGTAAAACCCTAGCTTGAGAAGACGTCGTGAAAGTCAATGTTAGGTCGGATTTCTCTAATGGGATTCTTGGCACTTAGCTCGGAAGGACCAGGCACATGTTCCCTCTGATTTCCCCTAACAGGTTTTGACCTCACGCCTGCGGTCATCATTAAAATACGTGTGAGAGAGAGAGAGAGATAAAATAGTCGAGGGATGAATTCAATCCTCAGAACATGATAACGCAGTTTTAAGGGGGGTGTCTTCTTGACCCTTGTAGATTCGTTAAATCTTGACGAGGAAGATCCATATTTTTTTTAAAAGCGGGGGGCACGTTGCTTCATTCATCTCGCTCGAACGGGGGGCCATTAATGAACGAGGCAGGCCGACCGCGTGATTAACATGTGATGATTGCGTCCTGTGCCTTGAGAAGAGCTTGTGTCATTAGCAGAGTCCGTGCATTTAAGAGGCCCTTTTCTTTTCTTTCCTTCTCGATGAAGTGTCGGCGAGGGACTTTCCGAACGTTGGGAATGCATCCGGACGGAACAGTGAAGAACAAAGAAGATGGGAACTGGGAAGTACCGAAGGGAAAACTATCAAAATGGTTTCGCAGCAAGTTCCCCCCTTTTTTTTTTTTTTTTGGTGATGGAGGAACCACCTTGACCGACAGCCATCGTGTAAACCTCCAGGTGTCGCTAGCGGGGAAACCACCACCCCGGCGCCACGCGTCACTCACCTAATGACCCGCCAACCTCCTTGCAACGCTCCCGACCTTCCCTCAAAGGTCTGAAGCCTACCCAGCGGAGCCACCACGGCACGGTGATGCAAGTTCCCCTTTTTATCTTCATTTTCCCTTTTAAAATCTAAGCCGGTGCATTTTAAGACGACCATTTGCCAAGCAGTCTAATCTCTTCAAGGAAAATTATTCAAAAATTCCTAAACCTATCATATTTATGTTGATTTAGTCTTAAAACAATAATTGAGTTTACTTCGTCAATTTTGACAGAAATTATAGGCATAAACGTCGGTTATCTTATGCAAAGCACATAATTTGCGACAGCCCTCACTTGACCTCTCCCAAATTTGTGTGAGGGTCCAATGACCTGGGCAGCCATCATTTAAAAAAAAAGTAAAAAAGAAAAAGAAAAAAATTAAATTAATAAAGAATAGAAACAAATAAAATAAAATTATGTATATTAGCACCGAGCATGCGATGATTAGCGTCCATGACAGTAATTTCCTTTCTTTTCTTTTTTCTATTCCTTTTTTGTTTCCTTATTGTGGCTGGCGAGGGCTTAGCAACCCTCGTTGGCCATTAGGTGACAGCCTACAAGCCCTCACCGATCACAAGCAAGGCAATCCTCGCCTAGATCTGGTGAGGGTGGGGCTCATCTATGGCCAATGGGGGCAACCCTACCGCAACCCTCTTCGACCACCTATGAAAAGGAAAGAAAAAAACATTAAAAAAAAAAAAGAGAGAAAAACTTTTAAAAAATTATTCATATTAATGTCAGTCACATATAAGTTGGCCGATGCCAATTGAATCGCCATATCATCGTTTCCTAGTCAAAATTGACTAGAAAGACTACATTAACAAATTGTCGAAATGTTTACAATAAAATCGGCACAATTTAAACACTTATGACCGAATTGATATAAGTACAATAGATTTAAATTTTTTTTTTGTTGATAATTTCTTCTTTTTGTTATCAGTGATTGCATTTTGCCATGCAATCATGCAAAAATGCCCTTAGTAAACTTATGGCCAACACTCGATATAGATGTCAGTATCGGCATTACTACATTGACTCAGTTTCTTTCGACGATATTCAATCCCCCTCCCTCTCTCCCTACCTTGCGTACAATTAGGTATGTGCCCCCCTTCTTCACGGCGTGTTGTTTATTGAAGCAATGCGGAAGATTAAGTCAAATTTGTACGGGGTTATTCTAAGTGCGTGACGTCCCACTAGATCCCAGAAAAAAAAATATATACATGACAAAAAAAAAAATAAAGAATTGTTGCATTATCTGAAATTCAGCTGACGGAGCTTCGGGCACATCGTCAAAAGCGGCAGGCAGAGTTCGTGCTTCCCGCACCAATACAACCAGCCACTACTCATCCCCCGCATTATCCTTCGTTTGGTTGGACTCTCTTTTTAATCTCGATTTGTTTAATGTTATCATGTTCGAAGATATCACGTTTTCCATGTCCATATGTGTGTGGAATTTGGCGCAAACCGACTTCAAATGTCCATTGCAAATGGCTTTTGGTTTTCAATCTTAGAAGCCCCCACTTTTTCAAACCCCGTAAAGCAAGACACTTCCAGGAGAGTATGGACAAGCGAGAGCATGAAAAATATTTAGGGTGGGTCCATAAGATAGAAAAATGGCTGGGTCTAAATTTAGTGACGAAAACTTAGACTATTCAAACGGATGGATCAAATCAGGTTTACATTATGTCGAAAATGACCTGACCTAAATTGACTCACGTAACTTAATTTAAACCATTTCTATGCAATATATATCTAGTGAGAGATAATCGGTCCGAAAGATAACGAACCAATATCCAACCATATTATTCATACACTTCAATATCTAATCTTATTAACAAATTGAGGTAAGTGTATCGCTCACAGTGCAACATCAATTCAGGATAAGAGAGAGTGAAAAAAAAATTATAAAATGAGTTAAGTTTACATAAATCGTGAACACATTTTATACTCACTTTATTTTGAGATTTATAATTCTAAATTCATCTGCTAAATAACTAATTTATATAATAATCAATTTATCAAATATAAAATGAATGTTGACAGGTCAATTGAACCCGTTCTTTTTTTTCTTTTTTTTTTTGGCGAGAATCAAGTGTCTTTGGCCAAAAATTATACACATATCAAAGTGAAGCTATCAAATCGGTCAATTCATAGATGAGCCCTTTGTACGACATGGTCTTGGCCTGATTTCCTTGATTTGCGGTGAGCAATTAAAGGTGGAACGACAAGAAAGAAGCGGTCAAATCCGACAGTGTTCTTCAAGACGTGACCTCTTTTTCTCGATGCTACGTTCTAGCTTGAAATTTACGGCACATGCCTCGATTTTTATGCTCCCTCTCTATTATAGTTTAAAGGAAAGACAGCCCTAGGGGACCAAAAAAAGGTATAGAAAGTATCGAATCTTCATATGGTGAAATTTTGGTGAAGGTTGGGTGTTTACATCATTTTCAATGGCACATGGGGGGATGGTCATTCATTCAAGATGCTACCTAATAGTAAGGGCTCATTACTTGCCATAAATTTCATGGATCCATATATCTTTCCAATCCATGAAGCTAAATCCAGTCGGATGGTCCACGAGAGTTTTTGTCTTGGGAATTGATTGGTCTCCTATGCACTTTGGATAGAATATTTTTAAATGAAGGTTTGACCTAAGCAACCAAACAAAAATATTGCAATTACTCCCAAAGTACAACCCAATCCACAAATCCAAAGAGCAAGTACCCAAAACTATTTGTGTAAAGATTCGTTTGTCCATCGAAATGCCTATTTCCAACACATGTCTAACTTAAAAATTTAAGAAATGAGCAAGCAACCATTGGCTTGGTAAATGAATTTCCAAGACTTATAATAGAAAACATATTCTCCTACCTTATATATCAATAAATCATGAATTTTAATGTGCAATTAGTTGTAAATGGGCATGACTCAGCTTAGCTTCAATTTAGTTCTAACAATAGCTCAAAGATCACTAATCAACGTCACATCATTCCAGTTCAATTGTTATATGCACTAAACAGTCTCAAGCAAATGATATAACGACATGAACACATAGAACATGTACCTTATGAATGCAACGGCTACCACATAATACCATTATATACACAGACTGGGTCTAACAATTTACTTGTCTATGGCAACAGATTCATTCGCGTGGTCTCATGGTCCGATATCACTTCCTATTTGGAGGCTAAAGGATCTTATGGTCACTCACAATAAAACAAAACATTATTTGCAAGCGTTTTTATTGATGAAAATATCACACGATAAAAAAGCCATATGTTTCAATTTCTATTCGACATTCCACTCGCGCAATTTAATGGCTTTGAATCCGTACCGATTCTACGGAACAAATGTTCAAATATTCCATCGATGTTAACTTGGGCATTAAAGCACATTATCAGAAAAAGCAAGCGCTTGCAGTGTTCATCTCGAGGGCTCTAATACGTTTTAGTGGGGTCAATTAGCGCACGTTAATTCCATTAAACGAGGCAGATTTTAAGGCATGGATATGGGCAGACAGTAACCAATGCCTTCAATTCCGCTACTTTGATTAGCAAGGATTTCAAAATCTATGCCAAAATCATGTAAATCTTTGAGTTAATGATGCAAATAGTATCTAAATTTTAATTTAATGTGCAATGGGATCATTAAATTTTAGCTTGATATGTAATGTAATTCATGGACTTTTGATTTATTTTATTCATCTTTGAACTTTATGTATATATTCATTTTATTCCTCGAACTATATGAAGAATTTTCATGTAGTCTTTGAACTCGAATTAGTTGAAGAACTACATAAAACATCTTCATATAATTTATATATTAAATTAAATATGTATAAAAAATTTATAAATTATATTGAACAAATTAAAAGTAAAACTTAAAATTATATTATCTTGACAAATTTAAAGTTCAAAAATTATATTTTATTGATCAAAGTTTAAATATTGGATTTTTTTCTAAATCTTTGTAAGAAAAAATGGAAGAAAAGTTCCACAAGACCGCGTTGGATCGGCTTGGCGGCGACCGGGTGAAACCGGCATTGGCGTAACCAACCGATTCTTGTGTTCTTTCATGTTGTCATTCCATTTGCCGCCGTACCTAAAAATCAGCCACTGCGACTCTGAGAGAGGAGAGAGAGAGAATTTCAGCAAGGGTATGAAAATTTAAAGCCCCGCTCAGAAAAAAATGGATTCTTTATCACGATTTTATCATTTTCAAGCCCTGACACTTGCAGCCTTGCAGTCTCTCTCTCTCTCTCTCTCTCTCTTATATATGAGTCTCATTTGCAGAGAAGTCTTTCTTTTAGCAGTACTTTGCTGCAACTGGGTTCTTTCTTTTGTTGCGATCTTCTCCCGCTTTTTCGTGTTGGGATCTCCAGAAAAGAAATCGATCTCGGTTCTCGGATGGACGCGCGGCTCTGTTTCACCGTTTCCAAGATCTGTAGATCACCGTGAATAGCGAAAGTCCAAGAAGGAACGCCCCACTCTCTGGATTGGCCTATGTTCATCTCACCTCCCGGAGAAGTTTCAAGCATCGTCTGGTCAGTCTCCCTCACTCCCCATCTCGCTCTCCCTCCCTCGTTTGTAGAACGCATCTGATGTTGGCCTGTCGCACCGAATCTGAACTCTTTCTGTTTTGGCAATTTCGTTTCAGTTTAGCAAGCACACTTTTCACTTTCCAACAGGGTAGATCACTCCTAAATCTGTAACTGTCACTTTCTGAACTTAAAGTCCATAAATTTGCAGTTTGAATTGGAAGAACCAAAACCCAAAGTCCTTCCTTTTCGAGCCCCCATCAGTCACTCGCAATTTACACAAACTCTCGCTCAAAAGATCCTAACTTTGGCCAAATCTCACCGCCCTCTTGCGTATCGATCCCTACCCAGTAATCAAAATTACCCAGAGTATATAAAAATAAGAATGGGGAAGCCATCGACGAAAAGGGATTGGTCGCAGATCTACGTGATATACGGCATGGAGCAGTGGCAGACCCTGCTCTTCCTCCTGCTCCACGCCGTCTTCTTCTCCTCCATGTCCGTCCTCTTCCTCCTCTACTTCGACCCCATCTGCGCCTACATCGAGGCGACCCTCCTGTCCTCCGCCGCGTGGGCCCGGTTCGCCGCCGGCTTCGCGGGGTGCGTGACGGCGCTGTCGGCGGTCTGCCTGTTCTACGCCGCCGGGAACTTCTTCTACTCGGCGCTGCCGCTGCACCACGACATGGCCCAGCGGATCGTCGGCGCGGTCAGCGACTGGTCGACGGTGAAGAACGCGCTCGACCTCGGGTGCGGCCGGGGGATCCTGCTGAATGCGGTGGCGACGCAGCTCAAGAAGACCGGCAGCTCGGGACGGGTCGTGGGGCTGGCCCAGTGCAAGCGGACTGCTCTCTCTACGTTGAGGACCGCAAACATGGAAGGTAATTTCTGTTCCATCGTCTTTTCAGATTTCCATATAGAAAAGTCGAACAACTTCACGTTTGATCGTCCATGGAGGATGAATCCGTACGTTTGCTTCTTATCCAATTTATGGATCGACACTTAATAGGATAAGCCACGAAACTTTAAGTCTATAACAGACTTCAGAAAAGGAAATCTGAATTCATTACTTCCCTCACGTGAGAACATTCTCCATGTAAAAACCGGCAGGCGTGCAAGAGTACGTGACGTGCCGGGAGGGCGACGCCCGGAGGCTGCCGTTCCCGGATAGCTACTTCGACGTGGTGGTGTCGGCGGCGTTCGTGCACACGGTGGGGAGGGAGCACGGCCACCGGACGGCGGAGGCGGCGGGGGAGAGGATGAGGGTGGTGGGGGAGCTGGTGCGGGTGCTGAAGCCCGGCGGGGTCGGGGTGGTGTGGGACATGGGGCACGCGGCGGAGTACGTGCGGCGGCTGCAGGAGCTGCGGATGGAGGACATCCGGGTGTCGGAGCGGGTCACGGCCTTCATGATGAGCAGTCACATCGTGTCGTTCGCCAAGCCCAGCGAGCACGTTGTGGGCCTCGGCGAGGTCCGTTTGGACTGGAGATGAAGGAAGGGAGGAGAGGTATATACCGTATATTTTTCCATATTTAATTACGGTTATATAAAAATATAATCGTTCTTTTGGAGAAGAAAAAGAAAAGATATATATATTGAGAGAGCGAAAATGAGATTGTTTAGGGGAATTGAAAAATAAAAGAAATACCTTTTTTTTTTTTTTTTTTTCCTTTTTTGGGTATGGGTGTTTTTTGGGTTTTGGTCAAATGTCTGGGGAGGCGAAGTCAAACTAGATTTATTTGCTCGGAGCACCATATAGGGTATAGAAAAAGAGAGTAGGTAAATTATGGTCATCAAGAAAATCATTAATTGATGGCAAGAAAATTCTAATGAAGACTTTATATTGTACATATTCATTATCTCGCGTGGCTTTGACCGTTAAGCGAAATTTCAATTTCCGAATGTTTTTGCGAATTCAAAGTACTACATTGCAAGATTACTGCCAAAATCAAATGCTTGCATGAAAAGGACCCTGCGTGAGTGTGTAAGCCTAAATTCCCCATGATTAAGCTAATTTGCTCAGTCTACATGAAAAAGTTTATGATATTGTACTTATCAACGCTTTTCAAGTGATTTTTTGTTTGGTAAAGAATGGTCAATAGTAGCTGAATTCGATAGTTGTAGCTTACATGGGTTGTCGTCCAATCAGTATTGCAAAACTATAGTTGCGTAGCCAGCTATTTTCTATCGTGAAATGTGGGATGTTTGAGTTATCACGAATCGATCATTCCATCCTCTATTTTTCCTCCTCTTTTTTTTTTTTTTAGGGAAAGTAATGCCCTTGACAATAAAATTGGACAAGTCGGTGCAAGCTAGAGTGGTTGATAAATCATAGGTTTTTGTATAACAATAGGCCACGCCCATTCATTCGAATAAAGTGATCCAAAGCGAGCAATCATAGGCATCATTCATATCCCTTCATTCATATTGCTTTCTCGTCCCCACAAGGAGTGGAACAGAAAGTGAAGTGCTTAAAAAGATGGGTGGACAAACGTAAAGTCTCGAGCGCGTAGCGAAAAAGGTAAAAAGCAAAGCGAAGGGGAAAAAAAAAAAGAAAAGGACATTCCATTCGACTTTTTCTAAAGTTGAAATTGAAGCTCCTTTTTTTCCCCTTTTCCTTTCTTGTGGGTATATTCAGTTTTGAATAACTTTCCCTGTTGCTTTTTAGTATTTTACTGTCCTTTTCACGTAAAGTGAAATGAAAGGTGTAAATTTGTGCAAGTAGCGGCTCTATCATTTAGTGGGTGCAAAAGAAGCAAACTTCATTTTCCCCTTTCTCCACCGGGCGGGCTTGACTAGTGCCCAATCGGGTTGGGGTCGGGCTTCGTGATTTAACGTTTTTATTCAGACCCATCCGGATTGATTTTTCGGATCCGCTCCATCTTTTTGTCTTTGCCGGGGATAGAAGATCATTTTCTTCCCCTTCAATTGCCCCTTGATTGTTAAAATTAGTCCCCATCTTTTCCTTTTATTTTGTTTGCGCCCCTTCAGTAATGTCAAGGATAGTTGATCATTTGGGCCTTAATTTCTAACGAAGTCCATCATCGGCAGAAAAGATTTCACGTACCAATTTGTTGGACCGAGCTGGCCGGCTCAAGCCCAGGCCCCTCCTAAAAAATACACCTCGAGCCTTCTGCAAATCATGATAACTTCTCGCTCAGACCGGCTAGATCATTCAAAATTTTGCTTCTTGAAAAGAAGCTCCAAATAAGAGTAGGAAGTGATCAAACTAGCTTAAATAAGGGGCTCAAGTTCACCTGAACGGCCAAATCTTTGCTAACCGGTGACTAGAGTAGGGGCAATCTCATTCGAAAATTTCTAGCTTTGACCCAAACTGAAGGAGCCCCGAATTGTAGGTAGGGTTCGTGCTTTAGATGACCAATTTCGTTTATTCCCAAATCGAAGCTAAGGTTGCAGATCACTCCAAGTTCTCTTAAAGATCACTCGCCGGCAAAGCCCATATCGTGGATAGGGTGGACTTCATCTCGACCAGCTTCCACTGGGCGTTGTCAACGGCCTCATGGTCGGAAAGTCGTCGAGGGTCGAGGACAAATCGAGTTTGGGTGATGTTGGTGATTGTTGGCCATGGAGGCGAAGAGATTGGGGCGGGCGAGGTGAAGAACTCTGGCTTCCATTCAAAACTTCATCAATTTGGGTTAAATCAAAACATTTCGGACAAAATTGCCTCTCCTCTGGCCATTGGCCAAATCTCGAGTTTCTATCTGAAACTAAATTAGTCACTTTAACTTTTTGTTTGAGACAAAATCTATAATGAACTGTCTTTTAATAAAACGGCTTCTCATTTCATGCTTTTTTCTAAAATTTTCCCAAAAAATATATTGATTAAATGGGCAAGGAGTTCAAAGATTTCTTGAAACGGATCTAAAGGGATGTGGGTCACAACTGTCATGGTAATTCGGATCATTGAAAGGAAAAAAGAATGTCATGAATTTTACTGGAGTCCTGAGACGGTTGAACGAGCAAACACCTCAGCATTTATCAGCAAACTGCCATGTTCCAACACGGAAAAACATTCGAAAAATTAAATATTAAAAGGAAAGAAAGAAAAGAAGGGAACGATCCGAAACCGAATGAAATTGCTAGAAAGATAGAGATAGGATTCCGGCGCGCCAAAAGGCCCCTCTCCACCAACTACCAACGCCCGTTCATGGCTTTCCCTCTATCCTCATCTCCGTTCCTCTCTCACGCTTTCAAACCCTCTCTCAACTTCCTCTCCAATTCTCCAAAGCGGACATGGGTCAACACCCATTTCGCGTTTCCGATAATCAATGCGGAGCGCAGCAGAAATGGTGCCCATTCGGGCAGTTTCAAGATCTACTGTGGTCCTTCTAACGAGGGTGTACAGGTCGGTTTTGAATTATTTATTTTTCTTCCACGATGACACCGCTTGATGGGCTTCGTAATCTCACTGTCTTGGTGGTGTATGCTGCTCATCAAGTTGCAAATTCTTCTTCTTGATGGCTCTGTACTTTAATGGACATTGTGAGCTCAATTCGCCAAATTTCGCGTAATGGCCTAATCTGGGAGAGAAATCACCTAAAACGAGCATGTTGAGTTTCTTGAAGAAATCGGGGTGATCCTGTGTGCTTTGTGGGACGGTGTTATCAATGAGATAAGCACAGTTTTGATATTGTGGATGAAGCGTTTGAGGAAATGTATGGATTAAAGAAGAGTTGTTTCAGTGGTTGTAGCTATGGCTTTGTTTTCCATTGTAATTGGGGAAGGAAGATTACATTTTTTTGGAGCTGCAATTTTGCTCCCGATGATTAAGTCAAGGAAAATAAGCCGCGATCGACCTGTTTTTAGTGAATGCTAGCCATCTTACTGAGTAATGATATAGTTCTTAAGTTGCTGCACAAGATTACGTGCACATTCTTTCTCTTGTAAGTTCCTGCTCTATGGAATGGGGTTTCAGTCATGCAGGGTAAATTGGAGCATAAAGGCTTTCCTTTCAACTTCTTCCTAACAAATCATGGACATGCGTTAAAGAAACTTGAAAGTCTCGTCGCTACAGCCCTTATTTTCGTTCATATCGCGTCTCCAATTACTTCGTTGGGCTGGGAACATTGGTCTATTGCCCCAGCCGATGCTGTTCTCTATTCTCCTGACACCAAAGTTCCCAGAACCGGGGAACTTGCTTTGAGGAGAGCTATCCCTGCGAACACAAATATGAAGGCTATACAGGTCATTAGTCACGGTTCTGTCATTCTTTAGATCCTCTCTCACCAGAGAAGTGAAGCCTGTCTTAATTTGCTTATAGGAATCATTGGAGGACATCTCGTACTTACTGAGAATACCACAGAGAAAGCCATACGGAACCATGGAGGGTAATGTCAAGAAAGCTCTTAAGGTACTGGTATTTTTCCTTTTTTATTTGATGCGGTGCACAGTGTAGGAGTTGGGTGTCCAAAGCATTCTCATTGTTGAAAATTATGTTATTGAGAAACACCCATCTCTTCCCAAACCTGGCCTATTTTGTGCAAAAATTTACTAGAGAGTTTCATGAACTATTTTAACTTGGTAATTCTACTATACTGTTCAGGTCTTGTGTGTTTTCTCATTTACCATCAGTGTCTATTACTTTTACTTCTGGATCTTTTCCTTGTGACCTCATATGATAGTCTCTCCAAAACCTAATTTAATGTTCCCCTATTTTAGATAGCAAAAGATGAGAAAGATTCTATTTTGGCCAGTATCCCAGCAGAGCTGAAAGACAAAGGTTCATCGCTGTATGCATCTCTCATTGATGGGAAGGTATGGTAAGGTACTCAAGAATATGTAAGCTCTGTTATTCTTTAACCTGATGTGGATTGCATGAATACCAAAATAGGGAGAGGACATATGGATTCTGGACTTCCCTAAATGATAAACTCGGTGGATTAGCAGAACAGAAAAGAGACTCCTAAATTGTGCCAAATCCTCTCAAAATTCTTTCCTGTCCTCTTTGCTACTACTTTACTACATAACCACTGTCAAAAACTGTTGTGCAACGATAACTCAATCTAGTGTGGACGGTAGAGGAGAGGGCAAACTTTTTATTTCTGGCACCCAAGCAAATTCTATATGATCTCAGCCTAGGTACCTGTCAGCAATATCGTTACGGTGCTTCATCAAACTTTTCTTGATCATACTTGGCTGTGCCATTTTTCCTTTACCAGATCTACCCAAATGATCCAAAGTTTCTTCCTTTTCTCAGGGTGGATTGCAGGACCTCCTTCAGGGTATCAATGATAAGGACCCTGATAAAGTATCCGTAGGCCTTGCATCATCATTGGATACTGTTGCAGAAATTGAACTGTTGCAGGTGGTAGTTATGCTTTATATGCTAGCTCCTTCTTGCATCAGCAGACTTTCAACTGCACTTCCTTACCCTTCATCTTACAAGAGAATATAACAATGGCTAGATTCTGAACTCCTACTTTGCAACAGGCCCCTGGATTGTCCTTTCTTTTGCCAGAGCAATACTTGAAATATCCTAGGTCAGTCCTTTTGAGAGACGGCGAATGACTATTTTGTTTTCTTACAATTGAGATTCTTATGTGAATAAAACACAAACAGATATTATCAAGTAATAGCATTTGCCCGTTTCAAGAATACTTGTTGACGGTAATGGCCTTATGGGTGGTAATATAGATCTGGTATGAGCATGACTCATGAGTCATGAAATATGAACAGGTCAGTAGGGAAGTAGGAATGCCTGCCATGATATCTTTTTAAATTGAACTTTTTGGCTGCGTTAGGATTTTTTACGCAGTTCTTTTCCTGTCTGAATTGGTATATTAATATAATGGACAAGATAACATCTTTTCCAAAAATTTTGTTGCAGGTCAGTTTCATCGTAACTCGACAATGATACAATGGTCTTTCTACTTGACCTAACTTCATATACTAGTTAGGGTTGCATAATTTCAAGATGACAAATGCATACAATTATCTAGTTCCTATTTCAAGAACGCTCTGTGATGTGAAAACTATCCAATTGACATGCCGTACTTCCTATGTATAACTATCTCCTGTTCTCATTGATGTTTATTACTTCAATAAACTGCACATCTGAGTTCTACCGCTTGTAGACTAACGGGAAGGGCAACTGTTGAACTTACAATCGAGAAAGGGGATGGAACAGCATTTTCACCTGAAGCTGGAGGTGAACCAAGAAAGACTGGCACGATTCAGGTATCCACAGTTCAACATAAATTAGTCAACGGAGTAATGCCCTTTGTGTGTGAACAGAATCTAACATGGAGAAACTGCAATCAAATCGCTTTCACTACTAAAATAATTGAGGATATCTATTTTCTTTTAAGTTGTGATCCCAAAATTCTCAGAGCAGTTTGGACTCTTCCCAATATTCCAAACAAATTAGCGCGAAAAAGTTTGGCAGTTAACATTTTTCATCATGCTATAGAGCTAGAGGAAAACTGAAGAATCTCAGGTCACAGATACTGTTAATTCTCACTTCTCGGTATGGAAGAATGTTCTGAGCCATTCATATAAGTGTTCACCATGAACGACAGCATGCTTTGTGATGGTCAGACTTAGACTAACCAAGCAATGTGGGGATACTGGGTCTAGTAGGAAGTCTTTCTGACTATATAAGTACTGACGTAACCACTATCTGAAAGTAATACATAGATATTCAAGAAGGAGGACTGTAAGAAGAATGCATCTGTCGGTTCTTGTGCCCTTGGACTGTCATGTGCTTGGCTAGCCAGCTGTATCACTATTGGGTTGATTCTATGAACCCATGGAGTTATCGATTTGCAGAGCCTTGCACATTTATTTTCAGGCGCTAACTAGTGTAGCTAGTGTCAAGTTAGTCCACATGGCATGGCTCTGACTGCTGTACATGAGACGGTTTATGCAGATGGTTATTGATGGATACTCAGCGCCATTGACTGCAGGAAATTTCGCAAAAATGGTGAGGTACTCGAACTCCTCTTTTAGCCTCTGGAAACAATTGTCTAGTTCAGTTGATGTTTGGCATGCTGTGTGTCGATCAGGATGTGGGATACAAATGAGTAAAAGTTCATATATGTACTTTACTTGTTTTAGTGTTCGATCGGTTTTATTTCGTCTCAACATATGGTTGCTTAGTTTTATATGGGATAAATGAAATGAAATATGGTTAAACGAAAAAAAAAAAAAAAAAAAAAGTGAAGAAAGCAGCATGCCGAAGATGTCTCCTCTCATTTAATGGTGAAAGCATGGTTAAAATTAGCTTGATGGAAAAAAATGCTGCATAGGACAATACTTGAAGTTAGGTGAAGTAAACTGGCATACTGCTTAAATGTGATAGCTCTTTATTCTTGAATAGGGAAAAGAAGAAGTTAGTGGTCAGCCATTTGGGTATTTTATCCATGGTTTCAGCATTTGAGGCAGAATCCAGAAGGCTTATATGAGTTTGCTTTTCCCATGGCCTTCAGTCTGGAGTTTTACAAGTCAACGCTTCTATAATGGCATCGGGATGGCTGATTCAAAATCAATGATATGCATAGAATTCTCATTTTTTATTCATAAGTGTTGAACTTAGTAATATGTTCAATATGCCATATTGTTCTTTCCATAGGGAGTATTAGTGTTTCATATTTGCGATCAAAACTCTCGACAGTAAGCACCAACATCCTGTTGGAAGATTCACAATTGCGTCAAAATCTGTAGGTAGTTGATGGAGCATATGATGGGGCGAAGCTCAGTTGTGCCAACCAAGCTGTCCTCACAGATAGTGGCATTGATAAAAGCACTGGCTTTAGAATTCCTTTAGAGATAATGCCATCTGGGCAATTTGAACCATTGTACAGGACAACATTAAGTATACAGGTAATAACATCGCTTCTTCCTCCTTATTTTAAGTTTGTTAAAACTGACGAGAATATTTCTTGGTGGCATTGAAGGATGGTGAGTTGCCAGTTCTTCCCATGTCTGTTTACGGGGCAGTAGCAATGGCGCACAGCGCTGACTCTGATGAATACTCTTCGCCTTCCCAGTTTTTCTTCTATTTGTATGATAAAAGAAATGTGAGTAGAGTTGAGCTATATTCAATTGGAACTCAATGATTATAAAATGATTAGGTGTCCTTATGTGTTCACATTTTGGTGGTGTAGTCGGGGCTTGGAGGTATATCTTTTGACGAAGGGCAATTTTCTGTTTTCGGGTAGGTATTTAATCCTTTGAGCTTTTTCCTTGTAATGCGGACCTGAAGATTTTTAATTTGGACAAACATTTATATCCTTGTCTAACAAGGCTCTCTGTTTGGCAGCTACGCAACTACAGGGAGAGATATCCTTTCACAGATTAAAACAGGAGACGTTATTCGATCTGCAAAGCTAGTGGAAGGCCAAGATCGCCTCATGGTCCCTAGTGAAAGCTAATCTGCTTGTTTTTTTAACCAAGGAATGGAATTGTTCGTATACGAGGATTCATACCTTTGCCCTGTTTTATGAGATGTCTTGTTGGAACCCTTTTGGCTATAGTACACGAGAAGTCATTGTTTATTGTGTTAGCCATCTTATTTCGGGCCAATTGCTTTGATTGAATTATATCATAATTATAGAATAATCTCCATTCATCTAGACATCATTATCACTCTTCATCGTATAAGCTGTGGCCGTCAGCTCACAACCTCATATTTTTAAAGCTATCGATCTTATGCTACCAGTGGAAAAATTGGTACGAAAAAGGATATTCCGTGCTCATCCTATTTTTTGCTATGCACTGGATTTTATCCAGCTACAATAAGACAAATCTTATTGAGCTGACCTGTCCATTAAATTCTCAGTAGCTGGACGAAAGCATGGTGGATGTAGTTACAGATCACCATATTTTTCCGAAAATTTTAGGGTCTTCTCGGTTGAACTTTTTAGAAGATGGAACAGAACACGTCCACAGTTTGGCTGATTGTGGTGATTGGACAGTGACATGAAGCAGGTCAAGCTTCAGCTGAAACCGAAAGAGAGATGATACCCAAGCCTTCCAATTTCCTCTAAACAAATGATCCATCGGTGCCCACGTCTGGCCTCAGAAATTTGAATGGCTAACATAAAACAAAGTGGGAAAAATAGCAGAAAATCTGTAGGATGAGGAGATTTTTGGGAAGCAATCTTTCTCGCCCACAGAAATTTGTTAGAGCAAATTTCTTTTCATGTGGGTCCACAAATGACAAGGGACGTTGTGGGGGACGCTGGAGATGTCGGGCTCTCATTGGTTTGAATCTTGGATTTTGCAAGCCATGGTTGTTTCTTCCTCTCAAGTTGGAGAAGAATCTCTCTGTGCCAGCATCACTGCCCCACCAAATTATGAGTCGGTCAATCTTACTTGTTTTTCCTGGTTCCACCCGCCATAGTAATCGGTTAAATTACATAGGATCAGGTTCCAGCTCTTTTTTTATTGTTCTGCTCATTGTCTGAATCTCAGAATCTACTCATCTGCTGAGGTGGACATCGTCGACCACGCAGCAGAAAGCTGCTCTGCATCCCAGCCTAACTCCAGCTCCATACACCAGCACCTAAAAACCCAATCACCATTCAAACCAAAACTTTGACTTTCCTTGATTTCACCAAGTCAACTCATCCCATGGCTCATCTCATCACGAGCCATCGCAAAGCACTGTAGACCTGACCACAGTAAACCCAAACCCACTGCATGCAAAAAAAATTTGACCACATATATAATCCCACTCTATCTCCTTCTCCAGAACTTGGAGAAAAGCGCAGAACTGAGTCGAGAATTTTACTTCCAACTCGGGTCTCTCTCTCTCTCTCCCAAACTCAGAGATCCGCCATCATCCATGGCTTCCATCTCCCCGCGAAGCCTCCTCCCTCTCCCGAAAATGGGCCCGAACCCACTTCACCCTCCGCCTCTCTCCCCCGCCAAGCTCGCAAAGCTCCCGCCTTTGCCGCGGAACAGGCCCAGGCTCGGCGGCTCGAGGCTCGTCGCCAACTCGGTCGTCGAGGAGCTCGACGTCATCCCGGTGCAGAGCGGGGACAGCACGGACCAGCAGGAGGGCTTGTCGGTGAGCCTGGAGAGGGAAGGGGAGGCGGTCGAGCTGGTGAGTCAGGTGGGTGGGTTCGCGACGAGCGAAGGGCAGTTCCCGTTCGATGGATTCTCCTCGGCGTCTTCGGGCGCTTCGTCGTCTTCGAGCGGAGTTGAGAAGGACGGAAGGGAAGAGATGGAGAGGTTGATCGATCGGAGTATCAATGGGATGATCGTGTTGGCCGCCGGTACTTACGCCATCACCAAGTTGCTCACGATTGACAGTGATTATTGGCATGTGAGTGGATTCACATTTGTTCGTCATTCTTTTTGTTATGTAATTTGGGTGATTAATTGCCGTGAACTTGAGTTAAATTTGAATCTTTATGCCAATTATAGGATAGACGGGAGGATGCAATGCAATTTTTTGGTGATGTTAGTGCATTTTTTGTTGAGGTATCGTTGATTTGTGGATTGAGTTGTTTGGTAGAGCTATCTTTTATGGTGGTTCTGTGAATGATGTTAACTCATTGTTATGATCATGATTTTGTAAGAATTATCTGAGCCAAAAAGCATGGAATTGGAAATTTACTTTGATGGGGAAGCATACGAGTAAATGGAGCCTCGAACAGAAGAACTCCTAGTATGATGTTAATGTAAAAATTGCAGGATCATTGCCGGTTCATCTAAAACTAAAGTTTGGAATTGGTAGCATCCTTTAACATGTGGCTTGAATGGATTTGTGCTCTAATTTGGGCAACGAGTTGAAGACTGAGACAAACCTAGATAAAAATATTGTTGAGTAGTGCTCTATGTAGAGATTGGTTGCCCTCAAGTTGACACTTGATGAGGATAAAAGAAATGACAGCCAAACTGGAGCTATCTGGATGATGAGAAGTCTATGGTTTCATGACATAGCTTTATCAAGCGCCTTTCTTCGTCATGGCTTGATCCAGTGCGAGGCATGTGAAATCAGTGATCAATTATCTTTTCATTTAATTCTTTAAAGGTGCTTGGAAAAATCTCTCTTTTCTTGACCTTTGTGCATTGCCTACTAAATACCAAGAGAGGATCTCCGATTTGAGAACGAATCTCATTTATCACTATGTTGGGTTATAATTGTCTGCTCATGCAACTTATCATGATGATGCGTCTTTTTGAATCGCTTTTGGTGTGCTTCTAGGGATGGACTATTTATGAGATACTGCGGTATGCACCTCTACACAACTGGAGTGCTTATGAGGAAGCTCTTAAGACAAACCCTGTTTTAGCCAAGATGGTTATTAGTGGAGTGGTATACTCTGTTGGGGACTGGATCGCACAGGTTTGTTGCCATCAGACAAACTTGAGAGTTTCAAGCCGTGCTTCATTCTACAATTGCTGACTTGTAACTTTTGCAGTGCTTTGAAGGAAAACCGCTCTTTGAGTTTGATAGAGCACGGATGTTCAGATCGGGCCTTGTTGGATTCACACTTCATGGGTCTCTTTCTCACTATTACTATGAATTCTGCGAGGTAATTGAAACTTTCCCATTTTACGTTAAAAGAGCATTTCTTTCCACCGTTGTGTGAGCTCCACTCTTTTTTTTTTTTTTTTTTACAGGAGCTTTTTCCTTTCCAAGACTGGTGGGTGGTACCTGTCAAAGTAGTGTTTGATCAAACAGTGTGGGCAGCGATTTGGAACAGCATATACTACACTGCTTTGGGTTTCTTACGTCTAGAATCCCCAATCAACATATTTACTGAGCTGAAAGCAACTTTCTGGCCTATGTTAACAGTGAGTAATCCTATCCTTGGTTTGTTGTTCTTTTTTCCTCAAGTTGGTGGCACAGTTGTAGAAAGATGAATCTGATCCAACCTACTCTCATTCTGCGGAGAGGAGTCGAACACTTGACATAATGAATCTTTTAATTTGTTGAAGCTACTGTCTTGTTCATCTAGTGAACTGATCAAAGATCCAAACAAGCAGTTGAAGTTCGAGAAAAGGAAAACAGAGACCATTTTCCTATTCCTTGATCTTATGAGAAAAGCTTGCCTGCTTACAGTTTTTTTTTCTCATCAGCAATCTGGGCTATAATTGAATTTCCTTGACTGACACCTGCAGCTGTTGTTGCTTGCCCGGTATGCTTACTTGTTTCATGGCTTTTCTCCACAGGCTGGGTGGAAGCTTTGGCCATTTGCTCATCTGATTACCTACGGTGTGGTCCCAGTGGAACAAAGGCTTCTTTGGGTGGACTGTGTTGAGCTCATATGGGTGACAATCCTCTCAACGTGAGTTTTAATTATATAGACTCTGACTCAATTGAAGCTGGATCATCATAGTCCTGTGATAAGAATTATTTACTTTGTAAATTATGTCCTGCATAGGGTGTAGTGTTGGAAGTAGCGCTCTATTTTATAGCTTAAAAACGTGGGTCTGAGAGGGAGACATGCCTATAGCACGTAGTGAATTGTAGGGTTGGTTTGTTTGAAGTAAAACTATTTCGAAAAAAATTGTTTTCCAACATTTTGGTTTTTGGATAACAGAAAACTAATCGGTCTAAGGAAAACGTAGTCTATGGACTCAAAACAACAAGTTTAGAATGGGGGAAAACAACTTCCCATTTTGGCGAAAAAGAAATCACTTTTCTTAAGCCACCAAATAAATGAAAAGTAACCATTTTCCTTGAATTTGATTTTCATGGAAAAAATTTTCATTTATCATGAAGTTTTTAGTAAAACAAATAGACCCGTAAGTTTGGTTTAAAGAGTGTGCATCTGCATTGCCAATTTGCTTGAATGGTCATTATTTAACTGGTACTCGTTCTTGAAGTGGTGACTCCGTTGAATTTTGATTGCTCGGTTGTGACGCTTTGGCATACTTGTCGAGACTTTACAGCCTAGGATATTGCCCTATTTGCTGCTTATATGTTACCCCAGTTCAATACCAATCTTTGTTGGTCTCTCTCTCTGTAGCTATTCAAACGAAAAATCAGAAGCAAGAATCGCTGAGGTTCCAGCTGAAGCTAATCCCAGCGCACAGTCGCTAAATCCTCCCGAGGTAAAAAGAGTCACCATGGTGCATTTGTTTTAGTGGACAGGAAAAGGCCATCTCACACTCTGGAAAATTTCCTCATTTACAGGAGCGATAGGTGTTGTAACAAGCAGAAACAGTAGTCTTGAGGACGCATCTATTTTCGAACTTGGCCACGGTGGGAGAGAGAGGAATCTGCCTTAGCAATGGAACGCACTCGTCGACATAGCAATGGAAATGCGGGTCTAGAGGTATCGGATTATCGATGATGTACATGGGTGTCGGAGATGTTAAGTACATAATTCCTATACCACCATCCTCCTTTCTTATGCGGGTGTATAAAATTTATCATTAGTAATTATCTCGAACTTCACATTGCATAATTCTTATATAGAGAGAAAAAGGAAATAAATAGAGAAACCATCCATATGAATGTCTTGTAGGAATTTCTGCTTGCAGAGCCACATCTTTCTCTCTGTGTCTGGTTTTTCTTACCCCATCCGCTTGTCCTACCACATAACTGCACGAATATGCAGATTATCAGTAAATATTCAATCGAGCACTTTCGGCACAAAAGATCTTGTAATGGATTAAGTGGTTGTAATGAGGTCGTATTCAAGTGTCCAACAGGAACAGGAATTTGTCATCAGAGCGAGTCTGTGCAATCACATGTGCTTCTCTGGGCCACTTATGTATTTGTGGCAACGTACCCACTGTAGCATGTTCATCGTTTCTTTTGCAGGCGCTGCGTTTTAGATTTCTATCTTATTTTGAGGCTTTTGTTGGGGCAACTCGCCTGTGTTACTAAAGGCTTTTCCATCTGGACGAAGTAAAGAAAACCGGCCATTGGCTGACTCTTAAACCTGTCAAACGGATGGGTCCGAAAATAGTCTGACCCAAATTGGTCCTATTAATATGTGTTTTGATCCATTTCAATACAATACAAATCTAGTTACTCATACTAGATCCAACCTGTATTTAACCCATATTGTTAAAATGCTTTCATATGAAAAATGAGGTGAGAACGTGATTTATTAAATATAATTAATTCTTTTAATAATTTTTTTTTTTGAATAACATATCAATTATGGATTAAGAAATAGGTTTATGTATCATTTTGATAGGTCTCTCGACTTCTAGCGAGGGAGAATTTTTCGCTTGGATGCAAGTCCAGTGGATTGGATCAACCATGTCCATTATGCGGATGCCACGTGGGCCATATTCCGTGGGCTCCACAAGATCATCTTGATTGCACTTGCAATCATTCGCTGGTGGTCAGGAATGACTGATTTTCTTTATCAGCCTTTTCGACCTTGGTTTGTAGGAGCGAGTCACTAAAATTAAATATATAGAACCACTCGTTCTCAGTAGCCATAAGATGTTCATCTTAGGGCGATCATTTTGTTGATGGATGTTCTTATTACATTCGTAGTCTCTAATATCCACGTTGAGTATTTAAGTATTCTATATGTCATTAGAACCTATTAACTAACATGGGTCCATGAAAGAACTTGCCGCGATTGGATGGAGGTGAGGTTGGCATATCGAAAAAAGAAAAGAAAAGAAAGATATATGAAGATTTTCTTTTTACACAAGCAAAACTGGTCAGTTTGACAACTATCCATTATTTGTGCTTGAAATGGCTAAAACATAATGGGATTATGTGCTCACCATTGTCACACACCTTTTTTCTACTCGAAAATTACCAAATAAGTCATGAATCAATTGTGCAGATACAAATTTAATTATAAACATTTTAATGTAGACAATTGAATTAATTTGCTAACATAGTCATTTCGATCGATTTTAGTTGACAATCACTGACATGGATGTTAGACATTGATGCGGAAAAATTTTACAATTTTTATTTTTTTATTTTTTTGAATCTTTCATTTCTTTTTTACTTTCTTTCTTTTCATTTTTGTGGCGCTAATTTGGACAATTTTATTTTTTATATTATTTTATATTGGGCAAGGGTGACTCACCCAATAGAATTTAGAATATTTTTTAAAGATGCAAAAAATTGTCCATGTTAGTGTGAATTGGAACCATATCACCCAACTAAAGAATCACATTGATAAATTATGAAAATGTTTAAAATTATATGAATTAAATTAAAAAATTTAAGATCAAATTCATAGATGTACAATAACTTGAGGATTTCTTCTCTCTCTCTCTTTTTGTAATTATCCCACTTTCAATATGAAACTTACTTTTGGTCTGGTTCCTCCCTTCTGGTTTGACATTCTCCTTCTCAGGTCTCATGCACCCTTCTGGCGTTTTTCAACCCAAAACTAAATTTATTAAGCAATAATAACATTATAATTAGTGAATTTGACTCAATATGCAATACGATTTTTTTTATTTTTTTATTGGTTCAATGCGATTCCCAAAATTTAGCTCAATGTCTAGTATCGTCCATGAATTTTTAATTTATTTAATGTGATCCATAAAAATTTTATACATGTTCAAGCTAGTTTATAGACTATATGAAAGTATCAAATATTATTTTTCCATTAACTCAAGTTCAATGACAACATTGAAAAGTGTCATATGATTCAAAGGCTAAATTGAACATGTATGTAAAGTTTAAGAATCATAATTAAATAAATTGAAAATTCATGAATGACCTGCATAATGGACTAAAGTTCATGAACTACATTAAACAAATTAAAAGTTCAGAGATTACATTGCACATTGAGCCAAAGTTTGAGAATCATTTATATTATTTTTCCATTTTTAAAAAAATGCAAAACTTGTTCAAATCAGCGTCAACCGACTTCCACACCCTTGATTTCAGCCCAATACTAGCCAAAAGAACCATATTGGCAAATTGTCGAAAATTTTTGGGACTAAATTGGCCAAATTGAAAATTTTAGAACCGAGTTAATATCCGCAAAATAAGGTTCGGATTTTTATTTTTATTTTTTATGTTGATGTTGTAATTATCTCACTTTCAATCCGAATCTTACTTTTGATCTCATTCTTCGTTTCCATTATGATGTTCTCTTTAGGGGTCAAAGGCGGAACCGAAAACCTAAAAAACGAAGCGGTTGCAAGGTTCTAGGATATGCAGAGTAAGTTTCAAGTTCTAAAAATTGGGGAACTTATTCCAATGAATAAGTCCAGTTCAAAGTGGAACTAACAACTAGGAACTTGGAAGAAGTCTTTATGTTTTTCTTATTTTATGTCTTCTCGCAATTCTGCAGTAAGTCATGACGAATGATAAGTATGTAATATGAAACCATTAATTTGAGCTTCCGTTTTCGATAATATCTAAGACTTGGACTTTTATTTTGTTATCTTCATGTATCTAAATATAAGTTGTAATTAGTGGATCGTAGCAAATGATAGTCAATGAAAGTGATAATTCACTGCAATTATTTAATTAAGAATACAAGCGGAACTTGAGTAAATCTTTGGACCTGTAATAGAGTAGGTTCCGGATTTTAAAATGAGGGAACTTATGCCGAATAGTTAGATTCCAAATTTCAAATGAAACCTAGAACCATTGGCCCCTAATTCTCTTTCTCGGCTCTTTGGGCACACTTCTGGCCTTTCCTTCCCAAAAGTAAATTTCTTAAGTCTCATGGTTTATCCCTAATTGCTTTTAACTTGTAAAGTCCGCAACCCTTTGCCCTTCATAGATTGCGTCATCCTTTACGTCATACGACATTAATTGCCGATATCACGTTGCGCCCGACTGACGAGATTCAAACGCGGGCCTGAGACTTGTGTAACGAGATTCTTGAAAAATTCACGATCTCTCCCGATCGAGCCCCTGGGCACTTATTGATCCACGTTGTCATAATTCCTCGAAATTATTAGGTGTTTAGGTGTTCTTGAGATACTCTCTTCCTCTCACGTGCACGGACGGTGCAAGGGTTGAATCGAATTCTGATGCCATTCAAAAACGCTATAGCAGAGTGAGACTAGGGCTTGATGGTCCATAAGCTGGTCCATGTATAGTTTATAGATTGCATTACTCTTCTTCTGGCTTCAAGAATCATCATGTCTTGCCAACTCTCTTGTACTCTAACCGATCGACGAAAGAATTAAAAAAAACAAAAGAAGGGAAAGAAGGAGAAAAAATCTAACACAGCACACAGCAACTTTATGATGTCAGTTACTACGGCATTAGGGGCATTCTTCGATAGATCTACTAATTTAGAGTGTGATTGAAAGAATCCGATTTCCCTCCCTGTTGTGTATTAACGTCAGCGGGATTTACGTGTAAGTCTAAACCACCGAAGATGTGCGCGAATCAGCGATCGACAGGGCCATACATCCCGACTCATGAAAGTCATGCGAGAATCCCGACTTTCGACTCCTACACGATAGTTACGTGCAACTCCAGAAGAGTACCCGGCTGAATTACAGTCTCGTTCCAGCGATACGTATACAATGGCTATGTCTAGTGTCCTTGAATGGGAATTCTTGAAAACATAGTGCATTCCTTTTCTATTTTGTGCACGAATAAAGGCCAAATTTTTTTCTTTTAAAAATTTTTCGCATTATAAAGGGAAAATTCAGATCTGGGTGGGGGTGGAGTGGCTTCTAGGGTTTGATGGGAAAGCATCCTTTCACGAGGGGGATAGATCGAGAAAGATAATGTGGCACATAGCGACGCTATCTCCATACCAAAACTAAGTAATTATGATAAGGGAAAACTCGTAAAGTTATTTTGTACTCATGCCTCAGAAAGGGTAATGGGATTTAATTAAAGGGGTCAGATTAGTGTGTGGTGTTAAGATAATGATTCCCTTCTGGTGATGCCCAGATGGACCCCAACCCTCGGTCAGCAGCACACAAGAGGAAACCCACTTAATTGTATTGAGGTTAACACCACCCCCTCCCTCTCCATCTTGTCAATTCATGCGAAGTGTGCGACATCGACTAGGTCGTGGAATATACTTAACTATGTCTTATCAGAGTCCATGAGCGACAATGACTCCCAAAAATCCAATATCTTCCCGTTTCTCTTTTCCTCTCTTCTTTTGAGGATTTTTCTTCTGGGGCGTGATGAGATCGAGGAGAAGATGATTCGATAACGTAGCTGAAATCGAGGTTCTCTGCTTCTAGGGCATGAGGGGGTAGGTGGATCGAGTTCGTACGTTCTCGTTCAAAGTCTCCGGACCCTTTCGGTTTAAATAATCTTCTGTTGGAATAATGTAGGCTGCTAAATCTGCCAGATGATCATCGCGCTGTTCATCGTTTGGTCAGCGAAGCAGCACGGTCGTTGAAGGCCTAAGGAAGTCTGATCTAAGGAGATGCTCAAAAGATCTTTCCCAGAATCGCTTTTCGTTTTCACCTTTGGAACGCGCTTCATGTCTGTTTAGCTTTCTACTAAAAGTCAGTTGATCATCCTCCTCTATAATTGAAAGAAAAATGCAGGGAGGAGTAGGTAGGGTTTAACTTTACATATATGAAACAGGAAGAGAGGAATAAAATAATGAAAAGAAAGGTTACGGAAACCTTCGATTAGACCTTAGACCTTACAATATAGAGACATTGTACGGTATGACATATTCTAAGATCAAATAAGCAAATGGGTATTCCTTCTTCCATGTCAAATCTTCAGGTTTCATCAGGATGACCGGATGATGAAGATTACTATGGCATAAACACGTTACGCATGTATTGTATATTGGCCCACAGCATTCACGTTGTGAATAATACTTCTTTTTGTATTCAATCCCACGTTGCTATCAATTCAGGAGTCACATCCAACCTTACCAATGATTCTCATAGATAATCATCTTAATTGACATCATTATCAGTCTAATATCCACCTGTTGGTATCGGGAAAACCTATAGTTCCATATATCCTAGGAGTCAATCGATGTAACTTAGCAGCCTTTGCAATCCTCGAATGAGATTTGATGGTTTGATACAATAGCTGTCGAGATGCGATTAGCTGCTTGTAAGAAGAAATGGAATGCACTCTTAGGTGTTAACTACGCAGCTGCAGCGCTTCGAGGCCCCCCTTTGCTCTTCCCAAAATATCCTTTGCTTAGTCAAACTAATTTTTTTTTCAATGATTATAGCAGAAAGAACGTATAAGATAATCATCTTTTGACTTACTAGTTACAACCGTCTTCTAGGGTTTATTTGAAAGATAACAAAAGGCACCCTTAAATTGTAACATGTCGCTAAGACTCAAGGATGATATATATCGATGACGCCTTTGTCACTTGATAATCTAATAGCACATAAAGATGCAAGT
Source organism: Eucalyptus tenuipes (assembly GCA_014182365.1). Lineage (NCBI taxonomy): Eukaryota > Viridiplantae > Streptophyta > Magnoliopsida > Myrtales > Myrtaceae > Eucalyptus > Eucalyptus tenuipes. The sequence goes on from CM024542.1 coordinate 8,326,944, forward strand.
AAAATCATGTATAGGGATTTTAAATATAAAGGATCATCCATTGCAATAAACGACGCTCGAATATATTATCAAGGCTCTATACAATCATTTCTGGTGGTGCAGTATCCTAAAGCAAAAATACTAATGATTCATCTACTTTATTTTTCTACATGAGGATCAGCTATGTCCTTTTTTCGTATGAATCACCCTCCTATTTGAATTCAATGCCTCTATACACATAGAAGAAACCCTAAAATGTGAAAATATACAGTCATGTATATGACCCTAATTGTAATATGCCTCTATTGGCCTCGCCTGAAATTGGAAGCTCCTCTTGTACCCTCTTCCTTCTAGAGGAATTTCTTTGGGGGCCACTCACTTAGTCTCTACACATGCACCAATCCATACCTTCGCAGTTCTGTCAAACTGTAGCACCATCTTGTTAATGTGGCGAAGAAACTTTCACCTTAACATAGCTATGGCGTAATGCCCACCATCAAATTCAAGGTATACGGTGGATTAATTAGGCATACCAATTCAGTCCTGGCATGTGGAACTGTGGTCGGAAACCGCCGTCGCCGAGAGGCCCATATGCCGTTTGCTGGTGCAGCGGCGGGGTCTGAGGAATCTGGCCGAGCAGAGACGCGATGGAACTAGTCCCTCCGTTGTTATTCCTCTCGACGCTCCCCGGATCGTTCCTGTCCGCACTGAACTGTCTCTTGACCGACGAAGGGTCGCTCGTCTCGGCGGCGACGTCCTTGTCGTTCCAATAGAGTGAGTGAAGAGTCCGCTTCAGGGGAAGAGGGCTCGAAATGTTGGGCGCTTGGACCATGGCCAATTCTGGCTTTAAGCCCGAGGATGATGCAAGGTGAGACATCACGTTGCCGGGGATGCCGCCCCCGCCGCCGTTAGCCCCCATCATCCCATCGAAAAGGTTCTGCTCGTGCTCGAACAATGCCCCGTAACTCGTCGTGGACGGCTTAGAGAGGTGTAGCTTCATGCTGTGAGGGTTCATCGTCAACGAAGGAGGGATGGATTCGAGCATGTCCTCCATCGAGTCGTCCCTCTCGTGGTCCATCGGCCGGTGCACGTTGTTCTTCTTGTAGATTCGGCATAACACCCAGTCATCCAGCTACGGAAAACCGAATTAGATTTCAGCACGCTCTCGTTCAGTCGCACGCTCCTTAAATCTCACAATCAAACCAACCAAAGAAAAAGAAACGTAGCAGATCGGCTGGATCATTACCCTCAGGGAATTTTTCTTGTTGCCCACGTCACATCCCGGCGGCCTGTTGCTGACTTTGTTCTCGATGAGACGGTACTCGTGCATGATCCAGTTCGTCTTGACGCCCTTCGGGGGTTTCCCACCGTAGAAGACGAGAGCCTTCTTCACGCCGACCTTCTGATGCCCGACCGCCGACAGCACCGGTTTGTCGGTCCCCGTGGCCTTCCAGTACCCGGACGTCGCCGCCCTGTTCGGCCTCGCCCCGTTCGGGTACTTCCGGTCCCTCGGGCTGAAGAAGTACCATTCTTGCTCGCCATACGTCGCCTTCGCTGTGAAATGAAGAAAAAGCGAAAGAAGAACAAAAAAGGAAAAAAAAAAGAATAAACCCAAGTGAGCGACGATGATCTTTTCCTCTGCTCCGTATAAACTGCGAACATCTTCCGTTCCTTTCTCGCACGTAGAAAGGGGCTAAAAGAATTCACTCGAACTCGATCACCATCGACGGCATATCTCGTCGACGTGTAGTCTCTCACGAACGACTGCACTGTCGACGCGAAAGACTGTATCGAACAGCCCTCCTCGTTTATGACGAGAAGCCCGTGCTCGGGTCCATCGAAAATATCTTTCACGGATTTGATATCTCGACACCGAACGATTCAACAGTAGAAAAGAAAAGGAAAGGAAAAGCAAAAGAAAAGAAAGAGAAAAGAGAAAAGGATATGCCTCCCCCTCACTGGGTATTTTACCTGGGAGCTCCCAGGGATCGAACTTGTAGATATCGACCTCGGCGATGATGGAGACGGGGAGCGGCGACGAGGCCGCCTTCTTCTTGAGGTAGTGGACGACGAGCTCCTCGTCGGTCGGGTGGAACCGGAACCCCGGCGGCAGGTGGGGCTGCGCCGCCGACCCCGCCGATGAGTCCGTGCTCTCCATGAACGACTCCCCCGCTAAGCCCCCCCGCTGCTACGAACTCCGATCACCCAAAACCCACTCAGAATTCACGAAGCGAATGATCAACGCGAGCGAGAGAGAGAGAGAGAGAGAGAGAATGTGAGCGTGGATTTCTTTGGCTCGGCTCGTCGATTAAATGGGGAGGCGAGAAGGATGGCGTGGAGAGGGGCTCGAGCCGAGGGCGCTAAGGCGGGCGGCGATCCCGTACGCCCGGGTCTACGCTGCGCCCGCTGCGAGGCGACGAATGGGTGCCCGACACGTCGACGATATCGCTAGATGATCGGTCAATTCCGGGCGCGGGTTTTACGGAAATGGCCCTGCTGCAGTTTTTGCCCAAACCATGCAGCGGCCGACGTGGACGTGGCGCGGGCGGATCAGTGAAACCAAACCGGGGCCGCGCGCGGGGAGGGCGCGCTGACGTCAACTGGGGGGCGAGGGCCTCCGGACGGTCGACACGTGTCTCGGGAAGGTGCGCCAGGGGTCGACACGTGTGGGGAACGAGCGGGTGGGGCCCGCGCGGGGACCAGCACCCCCCGCCCCCGCACAAGGCAACAAGACAAGCAGGATAATAAAGCGGTGGGGGCGGGAGGGCGGGGGAGGGTGGGGCCCGCCGATGTCATGCCTTTGGTGTGCAAAAAGGAAAAGCACCCAAAATTGTCAAAGGCTGTAAGCATGTGTTAACGGCTAATATCGATTGGCCCCCTTTTCAGTTTCTTGCTCCTCGGTGTCGCTAATTTCCTCCACGGAGAATAATGACATTATTTTTCTGTCAAGCTCTTACATGCTTACATATATTTTATTTGCATATGCATATGTACATGACCACTTGTGGCTCCTAATCAAGCGTGGCTACACCACCTTTTTGCATATCATAATAAATATATGTTGCCCTTTCATTATTGGGTTCTTGACTAAAGCGAAAATGAGCATATGGGCTCGTGATTTTTTTTGAGGGATCTGTCGTTTAGCTCAAAATTATATTCAGCACTTGTGTTGATTTATGATTGCCTGATTTTATTTTCAATGGAGTTGACGAATGATGATGAGATGATGATCGCTAGAATTAAAGTCATCGAATGACGAATAAATTAGGGTTTTTATTTGTTTCTTTTTTCCCTCTTTAATTTTACGAAAAAAGAAATGGTAAAGATCAACAAAAACTTTAAACTATACTCATTACATTATAATATATATATCCTAAAAAAATATTATCCCTGGGACACTAAAAATCTCAAACTTATATCAATGTAACACATTTACCCATCGTCAAAGTTCTAAAACTGTTAAAAATCTACCTACATGAATGCTTAAAAGTAAACAATATTGATATGGCGCTCACGTGGTTTAAATGAAATAAAAATAACATTGTTTTAGCTGAAAAATCATTTAATAGAACTTTGATGGAGGATAAATATGTCAAATATGTAAAAAAAATGTGATTTTTTATGTCATAAGAAAAAAGTTTAGGGTAAATGTGTCACAATTGGTATATTTAAGAGTTGTTAATGTCAAAAAAAATTCTTGGTATATGTAACATGGTGGATATAGTTTAGATTTTCTGTAACTTTTTCCGAAAAAGAAGTAGAGTAATATTGCTTAGTTTCTAGAGAACCAGTCTTCCAAGTACATGCATATTTTCTCATAACGCAATAATTTTGAACTCTAAAATAGGAATGTCAGACAACTCATCTAAAAAAAATTTCGAATGCTTCACTTCTCTTTCAGGGTACATATTCTGTAGCAAATCGAACCAGATTTTTTTTATTCTTTACCCGAAACTCCAATTGATTCAAATGTTCTTGTTTCATGTTTCTAGAGAATTTTTCCCCACCTTTTTTTTTTGGTAAGTATTTTTTCCCCACCTTATGTAAACAGAGTTTTAAAACTTTTTCTGGACAATTCTAAATGACCGCCACACACGCACGCGCATATATATTATGTGGACATAAAAAGTCATCCTAGGAAAATATTTACAAAAATCTAAAAAAAATAAAAATATGGCATGTATATTCGATATTTCGATTCAAATAACATCCACAAATCTACACAATCCACCCTACTTTGATAGGCTTAGTAGCCTGGGAAGTTACTTTCATTAGGAGATGATATGATTCGGACACAAGACATGCCGCATTTAAATCGGGATTTGATCACCTAACTAGACCTTTTTAGATTATTAAGTACGCACTCCTCAACAATTTTGCTCGCGTAAAACACGGAATGGGCAGAAATCCATCCTCATAAATGTTTACGTACCACTAATATGGTACCTAGCATGGATGACTGTGTCTTGCATCGTTTTCATTTGCTTTGTTTATAACCATAATGATAATATGTTTACACATATAAATACGCATAATGCTCTCTCTTTAAAAAGAGCAGAAGAAAAAGTCACTTTAAAACCCTAGAAACATCGATATGGCAAAGGAAAGGAAGGGTGCATGCATTTAACATCGAAAGTCGAATACGTTGAATTCTCACGTGCCTGGTCGAGAAATTCTCATCTGGGTGGATTCATGATTTAATAAACGTTGAAATTCCCTCTCGGAGAGTGAATGGAGAAAGATATTACTCCCAGTTTGCCCTCTTAATTAATCGCCTACTCACCTAATTAACGTTGTGGACCAAAAAGGATTAACCGACAACCTAATTAATCATGGTTAAGAAAAGGGTAATGCTCATCTTCAGTATTCCAATCTAGATCGTAGTGGTACTTTGTGAGATAGAGTCATCTCATCATCCCATTTCTGAAAATTTTAAATCTCTTATTTGAATCGACTTAACGCCATGTGTCTCGTGAGAGAGATATGACATTTAGAAGACCGGATAATATTCTACTCTTTTTGAAAGAAAGAAGATATTCTAATTTTTTTTTTTGAAGTGAATAAAAATCTTTGACCATCATACAGAACATTAAGGAGAAAATTACCAAAAAAAGTCTTAAATCTATTGTCGAATGTCAATTTAGTCATAAAATTTTCAATTTGACCAATTTAATTTTAAAACTTTTGACGATTCTTCAATATAGCCATTTTGGTCAATTTTGATAGGAAATTGTAAGCGACAATCCAATTGACGTTGACACTGACATGGACAATTTTTGCAATTTTTTTAACATTTTCTAATTTTTTTCCCTTTCTTTTCTTTCATTTTTTTCTTCTTTTCCTATTTCCCTCCACCAATTGCTAGGGTCTCGATGATGGCCGGTGGAGATTACTAGGCGACGGTTGACAAGGGCATGGGAATAAAGCTACAAGTTCACATCTTCTAATTTATGTACAAGTTAAGCTACTCAACTTGTGAAGTTAAGATAACATAAACAGTTATTGAGTGGTGATTGCAAACTTTAAAAAGGCCTATGGATGAGCATGGTACGATTTTAGAAGAAACTAAAACTTAAATCAAACCTTCGATATATATAGAATATATATTTACTCATTGAACTCAATTCCAAATTGAATATTCGAGATTGTATTCACAGCATCATCAATATAATCATATATCGAATTAACGCATTCATTATATGCAGTTAAATTTCTATTCACTTGACGGGACTTTTCACTGATTACGTTCAAATTTATTGCTCCACTTCGATCTGTAAAATTACTTCCGTAAAAACTCTATAAAGTGATGTCCAAATCAACAATTTCGAATCAAACCAAGACAATGATGAAAACCCTCCTTTTACCGTTTATGCTCCTATTACCCGCCCTACTCATTGGATAGTGACAAGGGAGAATCTTTTCCCATGTCCTCAACACGTGTTGCGATGTCATAAGAAGACGAGTGATATTCGCCTCCGCAAGAAAGAGCAAGAAAATGTGCAATATAAGGATCATGGACCAAAATCAAATTATTGAAAGTTTAGGAATCGAGCTTAAAAGATTAATAAAGTTGATGATTCAATCGTCAGTTGACGCGGTGGAAACAATTGATGATACGAATTCTAGAAAATAATAAACTCATAAACATGAGTCGCAACTTGCAAGCTCATAAACTTGCACCATAATAAAGAAAACTCTCTCAAACTCATTAATTCATCAAAAGAGAGAAGAATTGTCCAAAAAATCCTAAACCTATTGTACATCAATCAATTCAGTCATAAACCTTTCAATTATGTTAATTTAACTTTAAACCTTTTAACAAGTTGCCAATTCAGTCATTTCGATCAATTTTGATCAGAAATTGCTAATGTGATAATTTGGTCAATGTTGGTTGGCCTTAATGTCGTGGCCAATGCTACCATAGATAAATTTTAAATTTTTTATGGATTTTTTTAATTATGTTTTGGTTCTCCTTTCCTTTTTCTTTTACTTTATTTTTTTTGCAACGCCGGCCTAGCAAGGTTTTTTTTTTTTTTTTTTTTGTCAAAAGCTAGCAAGGGTTAGCTTGTGACTTTCCTAGCCTAAAGTTGCAAATTGGAGAAAGAAAGAAAATAAAATAAAAATAAAAATTCGAAAATTTTTAAATAATGTAAAAATTATTCACGTGAGCGCCGATTATACCATGTAGACAACTAATGCTAACTAAACTATCAAGTCAGTGATTTCTAACAAAAATTAACCGAAATGGTTAAATTAATAAATTGTAAAAAAAGGTTAGGACTACATTAACAAATTATTATAAGGTGTAGGACTAAATTGATACAATTAAAATATTTATAACTAAATTAGCAAGTTATCAAAAGATTTAGAAATAAGTCTGTGTTAAGTCGTCCGAATTTGTAACCATGATAGGATCAGACAAGGTAGGAATGAAATCTAGGGATTTTGCTATATCCTATCCATTATTTGGTGATTGCAGTAATAAAGTCGAATTTATTCACCCATATCATATACATTATTTTGTATAAAAGACATATTAGTATAAATAAGCCAAAAATTTTACAAACGAAGATGATAGAAATCTCTCGCAACACTCGTCTACTTTAATTTTATTTTCTTTTTTTATTTAATTTTCCTCTCTTTTTTAATCAATTTATTTTTTATTCCTTTCTTCCCATTCTATCATTCTCTAATAATTTTTTATTAAATAGTAAATTGTACTAATATACGTAAAATATCAAAATGCCTAAAATTGTGTTAAATATACCTAAAATATGTATTTATATATTAAATTTATATTATAAAATAGAATTTAATTCGAATATATAAATAAAAATAATATTAAAATAAAATAAATAAATTTTCATTTTTTGTTATTTTGAATTTCTTATATTAGAATTCAAATATTATTTATATTTAAATATAATATTAACTTTGTTAATTTAAGAAGTTTATTATTCGAAAAATAACTTTCCTATCATGAATGTTAAAAATTATATTCACATTTATTTCACCTATGTCATGGGATAATTTTATATTGTCTATATGACCATTATATTTGACTTTATTTTGTCATGAGCAAGCACCAAACACAAGATAATTTAAATTTATCCTATCTCGAGTTTTATCCTAATTGTTAAACGCAGTCTAAATCAACACAATTAAAAGGTTTAAAACTAACAATAAATCTAGATTTTTTTGGACAATTATTCCAATCGAAAGAGGTAAGTCCTTTCTTTACATAAGAGAATACAACCTAATGTCCTAAAGAAATCCCAATAAACCATAACTAGAAACATATTACAAAAAGTGAATAAGAAAAAATTATTAGATATAAATTAGAATAAGATAAGTAATAAAACTAAACAAATTCAACTTAAATTCTAGATGCAATCTAACAATCAAATAGTTATCTAAATAAAAGAAATTAAAATTTGAAATTAATTGGCCCCCGTCACTAAAACCTCAAAACTTAGTATTGTGGATGAATTTTATTTCTTTTACAATATGGAAAAAAAAATATGCTTAAATTAATGAAAGTGACTTTCTTTTTAATAATTTTTTTTTTCAAAATACGACTAAGTCCTAAGATTCAAGCCCAAGTTTGCTAAAATGGGGCTAAGCACCCTTGCACCTAGGGCTAGAACCCTAGCACTTGTTTAGAGGACATCCGAGGTCAAGCCTAGGTCCTCAGCTCCCATGACTAGGATTCGGTGGCTAGACCAAGATACCTTGCTACCATGGTTGAGTCATTGGCGCTAATGTCCGGGTCCCTTGAGGCCGAGAACGGGCACCAACTCCCATGCTTGGGTTTATGACAGCCTAGCTTGAACCCCTTGAGGTCGAGCCCGAGACCCCCAGCCCAGGTCCAAGATAGCACCCATGCCCAAGTCCTCGGCAGCTTAGCACTCCTCATGAACACGCCCTGGTCTCTAGGGGCCATGGTGGAGTCTTTCAAGGACGGGTTGGTGTCCCCCGAGCTTGTGCTCGGGCCTAGGTCCTTGGTTTCGGAACTTGAGACTTTAAGATCATACTCAAAACTTTTTTCTCAAATGCATATTTCACAGCTTTTCTAACGTAATATTAGTAGGAAAAAGAAGAAGAAGAAAAGGCTTCCACATTATTTGCAAAATACAATAAAAAAAAAATTAGGAAAATAAAGTCCTCGAAAATAATTCTACCTAAAAAACAAAAGTGCTTGAGAATAAGAGTTTTCTCGGGAGACGAATGGAGTCAAAAAATGAGGTTGCATCGAAATGACTTTTGCACCACGATCCCAGCAGCGGATAATGCGTCCAGGAAAGACAAGGAGGTGGGCTTAGTGCGCAAAAAATCTAGAGAGGGAGGGGGCGGGGGAGGAAGGGAACAATGCGGGAGCGGGTCCCACTGCTGGCTACAGGAAAGGGAGGGGAAGACCGGGCGGGCCCCACCGGTTGTCATATCTTGCAGTCCATTTCTTATCGGCGGGCCCCACGTTACCCCACCATCCCCTCTCTCTCTCCCCCTCTCTCTCTCCTCTCGCTCTCGTACTATGGGGAAAGGGGGGTAATGATGCAATTTAACAAAATCAAACACACTCTAATGGCGCACCTAACCTTTGCTTCTCCTCGCTGCGCCTCTTAATTAAATCGCAACAACCGCATTCGACGTCGACCCGTCACGACCGTGTTCGCCATTTTGTACATTCCTCCTTGGCCCAAACCCTAGACACTCCCCCACTTTGTTTGGCTAGTCGTTCGGCTCTGAGGTGCTAATTGGCCCGGAGGTGCACTAGTTGTTCGGATCCATCCCCCCCTGTCTCTCCCCTCTTCCCTTCAGTCTGCAGAGGTTCTAACTCCTTGTGCTCGATCGCTGAGTATAAATCCAAGGGCCTCCCAGCTACCTTTTCCTTTTCGATGTGACACGATAACACCGCCTATGCACAAATAATTAGTTATATCATAATTCGGGCCGACTTGTTTTCTAGTATATCCTGAATTCGGCATTTCACGAACAAGGCTTGTGAACACTAATTGGCACTCATATCTTAAGCCCCTCTTTGTCACAAGAATGTCACGACTTGTTAAGAATATTTATATTGGGTATCAATTTCCATCCATGTGTGACGAATCTTTACTCGTCTGACAAAAAGAGACGTTACTCGAGAGCGATCTTGTAAAAAGTTCATATCGTACCAAAGTCAAGTAAATTTGTGCATGCTAACGCGCATGTAGATAGAGGGGAAATTTCCCTAAATCTAGGAGCACATTGATCGATTTGGGGTCACTATGTCTTATTCTGTTTTTTTTCTAGCAATAGAAGATCCCTACCCTTTATTCTAATTCCTTATATACTCCGTCCGACACGGTGATTCCCCCAAAAGCTCCTCCATTATCACCAGCATCGATCTCCAACTTTCACTGTTCTAAACTCCTAACCCTAAAACCTTTCCACTTCCAAATGGCAAAGCCGGGGGTCCCGAAGGGGTCATGCCTTTCCCGATATCCTCCAACGTGGTTGGCATAGTACGTGGGCATCGCTTAGAGGGATCAAAGGGCGACCCAATCCCGATGATGTCGTCGCGAATTGCCAACGCACGAAAACATGTCTGCCGCATCCTCAAGCCGTGCGCGATAATACCGCAGGTCGGATAATGCCCTTTACGTTCGATGCCGGTCTTTCTCGTGTCGTTATTGCGCTAAACATGCAAATGAGAAAAGACAACAATGTCGCTGCCCTAAAGAATTAAAGTTAGCGATTAGAAAAATCCCTCCCTACCATCGGTACTACACAGGCCCCATGCAAGATCTCATGCTGTGCCCTACGCGATCTTCTTCGCGTCTTTCCGATTCTGTGGATCCCGCGCGACATCTCCTCCTTCATTTTAGTAATTGTAGGGTATTAAGCACATGGATGAACGTTCTTCGAACGGCAAAGTTGCTGGACTTATTCGAAGTTTATCTATATCCTCTCCCTTGATATTTGTATGTATGTATGTATGGAGGAACAACTCTAAAAGAGCTGGTCTGTTGTCGCTAAATCCAAATGACAAGTTGTTTATGTATTTAGACTATTGATTGATAATAATGCAATTTGAATCTCACGTTTTAATGCTTGTATTGTTAAAGAGCGACGCGCTTTGTATTTTTATATCTTTTCTAGTTGTCTGATTGGATGTATAATTGTACGGCAATTAATTCTTTTTATCTGCCCCAAAATCTTTTGTGAGACTAATAATAGTCTAATAGAGACAGGTGACTGGCCTCTTTGATGACTTTTTGTTGGAGCGTGCGATAGGATGTGGAGCATTTGACTTTCCCATACATATCTTCGACTGTTATACGGGACAAGCTTACTCGGTCATCGTTTGTCCTCTTGATCACTCACGTTTGAACATTATAAAAAGTAATGCAAAAAGACAAAAAGACCCTCATAAGCCTCGAGAAAATTACTAGAAAAATCCTAGACCTGTTGCATGAATATCAATTCAATTATAAACCTTTCAATTTAACCAATATATTCCTAAGCATTTTAATAATTTATTAATAGGGAAAAAGCCAAAAAAAACCCCAAACTTTGCCTCGAGTGACAGATTTACCCCAAACTTTTGTGACGTGAAAAACCCCGAACTTTCAGAACCGTGACACATTTACCCTATTAAGGGTATTTTCGTCTTTTTCTTTATTTTTTTCTTTTTCTTTATTTTTTTTCTTATTCTCTCTTCCTCCGCCGGAGCCATGGGAGGGAAGCCGCGCCCGGCGAGGGCTGCCCTCGCCGGGCCCGCGAGGGTCGCCCGCCCGACCCGGTAAGGGCGGCCCTCGCCGGCGCGGCGAGGGCGGCCCTACTGGTCGGGCGGGTGCCCTCGCCGGATCGGGGCGGCGAGGAGTCCCTCGTCCGACGCCGGCGAGGGCCGCCCCGCCCGCGTCGGCGGGGGCCCTCGCCCATCCGGCGAGGAGGCCCTCGCCCGACGCCGGCGAGGGTCGCCCTCGCCCGACGCGGGCGAGGGTGGCGAGGGCACCCCTCGCCCGACGCAGCGAGGGAGGCCCTCGTCGGCGTCGGGCGAGGGCCTCCTCGCCAGACGCGGGCGAGGGGTGCCCTCGCGGCGTAGGGCGAGGGCCTCCTCGCCGGATCCGACGAGGGCACCCTCGCCCGACGCCGGCGAGCCGCCCTCACGGACGCCGGCGAGGCTTCCTCCGCCGGCGAAGAAAAAGAAAAAAAAAAAAAAAAGTTTTTAAAAGGAAAAAGACCAAAATGCCCCTATGATTTAGGGTAAATGTGTCACACAAATGAAAGTTCGAGTTTTTTGTGTCACAAATAAAAGTTTGGGGTAAATGTGTCACGCGTTTGCAAAGTTCGGGGTTTTTCACGTCACAAAACAAAGTTTGGGGTAAATCGTCACTCGAGGCAAAGTTTGGGGTTTTTTTTGGCTTTTTCCCTTATTAATATAAGATTTATGGCTAATTTTAACTGACAATCACTAATGTAGATATCAGTTGTCGTGCGTGACACAACCGATGCTGACGAGAACAATTTTTGCAATTTTTTGAATTTTTAGTATTTTATTATTTTCTTTCTTTTTTCTTGTTTTTCCTTCTTTCTTTGTCGATCGATGGCTAGCGACTCGCCATAGGCAAGGGTGGGCCAACAAGGCTCAATCTTGTCAAGTAGGCAAAGCCTCGCTAGTCTTGCCAAATTTGGTGAGGGTTGACCTCGCCGACCCTGACCCTCACTTGTGGCTGTTAGTCGGCCATTGTGACCGATGGAGGAAGAATGAAAAAGATAAGATAAGAAATGGAAAATTATACAAAAATTAATAAATATAAAAATTATAAAAAATTATCCATATCAACATCTTTTGTGCCATATAAGATTATTGGCATCCACATCAGTGATTGTCAGCCGAAAAGATTACATTGGCATATAGTTAAAGATTAAATTTTTCATAGTGAAATGTTTATAATTGAATTGGCATTTGCATAATAGATGTATAATTTTTTTAATAATTATCCCCATAAACCTCCCTCTCTCTCACTCCCTCCCCCCGCCCGCTTGCGTACCAAGTGAGGAAGGAGATACGAGAGAATGGGCGGGAGAGGGAAGTTGATTGGGATTTTATGTAGCAGGAATTATTTTTTTCTCATGACCACCAACCAGAGTCGAAAAGTCGACACATAACGCAGCCTCATCAATGAACGATTCGACGTTTCGTTACAAGATCAATTACAAGCATGTAAGAGAAGGAATCTACTTATATATGTTTATACGTATAGCTTCCCATATGGCTATATTTTCCTCCAACCACGTCACTGGTTGGTGACTAAGCAATTTATGAACCTTGATACAAAATTAATTAAATCAAAATTAAAAGCGAATGATGTTCATGTTTATAACTCACTAATAATCGTATGAAGGGTCAAAGAAAATGTCTTCAATCAAAGGGATTGAGGAAACCATATGGTCCTTCCCGATTTGGCCTTGTAGTCTCACCAAGTCTATAACCGGTATGATGCTGGACAACTTTTGGGCATCCATCTCCCTTCATAGAAAATGTCATCTTCTCTCGTACAAAGATATGAATGCATCGGTCGGACTGAGAAAAAAACGAACATGTTGAGCGGCCATCTCTTCTGGCCGTCCATGTGAGTTGCATGCTAAATTAAGTCAAATGGGAGGTGCGAAACCTACGTCGTATAAAATAAGGTACCGGTTGGATTTCATACCCTCATGGTAAGCCTAACTTGATCTTTATCGCTCCATCTCTCGTCCAAGATAAAAGCGCAAAGAAAAGGTGCATGTGCGAGGTCATCCTATGCTTCTTGCGGCATCTCGTGATCTCTAAATGCTAAAGCTCCAAGAACGACTTGGTAAATCATTCTCAGAAAATCTAAGCAACCCTATTTTCTGGAACGGCCCCTCTTGGATGGTTATGATATTGATTACTGAGAGCAAGTTATGTCATCACCATCGAAATTAGGGTTTCCCTTTTCGTATAGCTTCTATGGACTCTGTTGTTATCGTCCGTTCTTTTCCCGAAGTATCGGCGGTTCTTAATCGTTCCCAGTAAATCCTCCTCTCTGCTCAGCACCGCGAGCAAACTAAGAGCTTTTTGAAATTTAGCAAGCTTTATTTAGTGTGCATATTCCACCTTAAACCACGTTTCAAGTGCCATCTGGCTTTTGAAGCATAGCTGAGAAAGCTAGTGGGTTGCTACTTATAGACAAGCTTATCCCAAGATAAGAAGTTATGGATCAGCAGTTGTTTTTGGAGAATATTTAGATGCACATCGATCGACATCTGCTGGATGTGGGCTGGTCACGAAAGCAATCTTTTGACGAGCACGTTGATATAGTTAGGTAGCATTTCTTCAAGATGATGTTTTCTGTAGTTAGGGATTATGTCGTTCATGCAATGTTTCGGGCAAATCCGATTCTCTCTTTCTCCTACCTCGTGAATTTCTTGAAGCTAGAAACAAGGTTGAGACAAAAGCCCTTGCTTTCTGCCACGAGGCCGGCCTAATTTCCTCGCCCCCGTAACAGATTCTGGCCAAGTCCTAATCGCATGACAGAGACTTTGGTTTAGTCAGTTAGCATAAAATATCATTTGTGTTTTTTTCCCTTGAGCTCGATACGGAATCATCAGCTTTTCCTGCACTTCACCTAATTCGTCGACCCGAAATAATCACGCCCTTTGAAAATGCACAGCGCAACACGTGCAGAAACCCTGACCTGGCAACCCTATTTTCTTCTTTGTGGCTTAGACCATTTGCTCTGATATCCATCACTTTCGATCCATCAGCAGCACAATGTCAAACCATTCCATTACCATTGCGTTCACAAGGTGGACATTGTCTGCATGATATGAAAGGATCTTGTGTGAGGTATTTGCCTGTTCTTTGAAAGTGAAGCTCTTTGCGTTCACACGCTCCTTTTTCCCGGATTAAATTACTTGCGACGACCATATCTTTTAGATTCAAAAGGGAAACAAACACAGGCTTTTTTAATTCGGTCGACGTTCCTTTGACAAAATTAGGAAATATGATTTCACGCGAAAAGCTTTTTCAACGTAGATATAATGAGAGTAAATAAAATCTTGGCGTCTTGTGACTCCAACAATGAAGTGTGTTTTAACAAGGAGTATAAATTTAGGGTTGATATCATTTTAAAAGTATTTATCATGCGCATTAACTAACCTGAAAATATATATGGTCGAAGTGATGCATCTATATATGGATCCATGGGGGTGATATATCGAGAGGAAAATTTAATTCCAATACGGAAGATTTCCTATCCTCAAGATCTTTGTGAAGCACTATTAAGTATATTTAAAAAAACTTATAATCCCAAGTCAACTTTTTGTCTTAATTCAAGAGATCGAAAACAAGAAAATAAAACTATAATAGTATTTTCATGCTTCGTAAAAAGAAAATATTACTAGATCAAGTCAATGGTATATAAGAACTTTTTTTGGCCAATTCTCTATAAACCTATCGAAGGAGAGAGATTCGTAACTTTCCAGGTGTTATAGGTAAGTGCTTCAGGTTGAGTCGGAAGCATCGATGTCAATGGTCAAGTTATGGATAATATAGTTGATGTCAATTTTCTTTTCCTCAAGACTATCCCCGCCAGCATGCACTCCTTCTTTTGCTTGATCAGCGATCTTTGCCTTGAATAGGAAGTTACACAATTTTTGCACGTTGTGCTCGAGATTAAAAGCCACAGTTTCACATTTATACGCCATACCAATATACGTATACGACTTTAGAGTTAACACAAATACATGTAAGTATGGTTTATTCACGAATTAGGTATGTACCGATATGCCGAAGAAAAAGGGGTTGCGTGAATCCGATTGTTTGTGATCGAGCTGATGTCGAATTTGAGAAAAAAACTCAAGTCTGGAATTTTGTTTGGGAGATTCAGCGTCATTACTGGGGAATAGGGTTTTTAGAGTGCTTTCATACATGTATTTTGTTCCTTTTAATTTTGCTTGTTCTGTCGTTCCTACCTAACGAAGTAATTGACGGCTGACTGTCCAAGGTATCTGCCTTACCTCTACCCATTTGCTTGATCTTGAATATATTTCATAGCTGCGGGTAAAGAAAAGGGAAGTTTGCACCTACATTTTCCATAATATCACACATATAATAAGTTTTCATTATAGGAATAATACCCATTAAGATTTTCATATATGATTAAGGTGCGGACTTTTTCTATGAAGATCAAGCAATTGGACATTTAATGTCTATAAATAAAGTCCTTCATCATATGAACAACGTAATTGACCGACGACTGTCCAAGGTTCTGCCCCAGCTCTGGCTCTATGCTTGACAGTGAAATTATATCTCAGGGTCAAGAAGAAAGGAACCTTGTATATACAAAATACACTTGGCATTAATAGACAATTTACAATCACGAAATATGAAGGTCTCGAGTCTGTAACTTGGAATCCCATATGTGAAATATGAGATGTTGACATATATTGTTATACAATAGGTCATATTTTCCAATAACCATGTTTTTGATTAGTGGGTTATAAGTTTTGAATATCATCCACACGCAAAATTAATTAGAATAAAAAATTAGCGATATCTATATTTGTCACCCATCAATCAAATGTAACGACGGATGAAATTCTTCTTACTAGGGATGGAGGAAAGCTTCACCCCTTACGTGACATAGACAGCAAAGCTATGAGTACATTGTGTGACTGCGTTATATGTGTATCACTGGTGTTTTGGTTTTGTCTATCGTCCAAAAAGTCTTTCTGACTAAGAACTATTATTTCTTGGTATTTCAGCTATTCTTTTAATATAAATACTTAGGGAAAAGCATTCGGCATCTTTTTGGACAAAATATCTTTTGAACCTTAAATATTTTCTTCCTCTATGAAACTTCGGGAAGAAAACAATAGATTTCATTTCACTGGAGCTGGAGCTTTCACCTTTTGATAAGCTTAGTGGGGGGCTTGCATGGGCATACGGATCTTTCGAGACTACCAATGTTCATCAAGTCAAGAGGGCCCATTAAGACTTAGACTTGCACAAACGCTTATCTCTTATTTGCAGACTTCCTCCAGGAGGGTCCTCCAATTCAATAAAATAGACAACTACCGATGAATATTCTTCTCCCGCCAGACATCTGCACATGTTTCCTTCTCCACAAAGGACAGCGATTCGAGAAGCAAAACATGACATCTGAGCGGCCGACCGTATGGTGGAAGCTTGCGCACTTACCTTAATCCACGGCGATTCGCCCTTCCCCGCGATTGGACTCGACGAAAGAATGGGTCTATCGCTCGGCCAACAGAAGCATTAGAGAGCAGACCAAGGTTTTGTTTCGCAAACCATGCTTAGATTCGGCTAAGATTTGATCCTTAGTTGTCAATGACATGGACACTACGGAAGTACATACATTGACGAGTGGTTCCAAGAGATTGACCCTTTTGTCTTTATCGCCAAGGCGTTCAAAGAAGGATCTTCAGGAAGCAGCCGCGGATGACGTGCCACTACACTTTTTTTCTCAAGACTCTTTGTTAACGTGACATTTTAGATTAACTCATCGAGATATTGTCCACTTTGATCCGAGCCTCGCAGTTTTGTTTTTTAGTGTGTAAGTGAGTATCTTCTCAAGAGATCACCTATTCTAAGGGTGTTCTCACCTAAACAAGCTTAAATTTGAAGTTCCAAACCTAAACATTGTCGCAACGTTAAAAGACATCTCCGTGAGTTAATTTCATTTTTCACGTATAAATCTCAGAATTGCGCTTTTCTTTTTCAGTGCACAATTTAATTCATTCCTGCCCACTTTGCCATCTTAGAAGCATGTCAAGAATCACTCGTTGTTTAGGTCCTCTAGGCCCGACAACCATTCCCAGCCCTCGTCATACTAAATCATTACAGTTAAACAACACGGCATCGCCACATGAGCATGAAACCTTGGTGCTTTGGCTATAGGCTGACCCGAGACGTGCCGGCATGGCATCATCGATCAGGTCGATGCGTTAGTGGCTAGACGATGCACGATAGAAAAATCTCTTAAAAGTGATCCTAGTACATGCGAGCCCCGAGCCCTTGAATTTGGCAGGTCCGACACGGAATCCACCCGATCTAGGGGCTCGGCACACACGCTTTTTGAGCAACGTCGCTCACGGTGTATGGCCTTAGGTGATGAGCCTGGGCCGACCCATTTTTCGTTCCTCAACTGAGGAAATGAATACCGGCCCATCCATTAACGTCATCATGGGCCAATGACACCACTAGCCCAACGTACGACTAGGCCCCATAGCAAAGGATTTTGGGCCACGCCATCTTCGCGAAATGGCCAGATTCTTCTCGTCCATCCTCAACGTCTTGACCGTAAGTCGTTCCCAGTTCGCAAATCGGCCGATTTCCACGGTGGTTTGAAAAATCGAAACTCCGCTCAACATCCCCGCCAACCAAAACCCGCAAAAAAAGAGAGAAAAAGTTAAAGCATGCGATGCTTATCCATTCCCCTGATCTATATCTGCAACTTTTGTCTTCTTCCTCTTTCCCGGTCTCGACGAGATCGAGAATTTGTTCTGTCCCGGGAGAGAGAGAGAGGGAATTCGGCACGTTTCCCTGTTCCAGACGGCCACGTTCTTCAAAAGCATCGAAAAGAAAGGAAAAGAAAGATAGGAGAGGAACGGGTGCACATTACGCAGATATTTTTGACGCAGAATTCATTGCATGGAACCTCGGCCAGAGCGAATAGTAATGAAGCGACGTAAGCGCACACGTCATTATTAGGTGGGTCTCGGTCGTGGGTCGTGGCCAAATCGCATTTTTTCCTCCCTTTCCTTTTTGTTCCTGCGGTGGAACAGTAAAGTCCAAATAGCCACCACCGAAAATGACCATGGAATCATAGGGATAAGTACTAGGTACTAAAGTCGGTCCCCATCTAAGAAACGTGGAAAATGCTGGCGCTTCCATCCGCCTCGCGCGTGGGATTGTTGTTTAATTTTTACCTCGTGGTCGAAATGCCGCAATAACTGCGTGTGGTCAATATCCGCCGTCGTCTTGCCTCCCCCCAAAACTAAGGAATGAAAAGCTGACCTGGCTTTGAAGTAAAGATTCTTTTTACTATTAGGAGGGGTTATTAGGATAAGCATTCGCATTCAAAATACCGTTGGCGCGGTCAATTTCTAATGCGAACATTAATTTTTCACGTGATTTCTGTATGTTGTTCATAGGAAAAAAGGATTACTGCTTAAACACAAGGAATATAAAGCCGGTATTTTGGCTCAGCACGCAATCTCGACTCCGGACATTAATTTTTTCACTATAATCCATAAACTATAAATCCATCGTTATCTGATGACGTGGATTATTATATGCCAAGTTAGATTTAATTTCTATTCATTTACTTTGGAAAAGGAAAAGAAAAAGATTAGGGCATTGACATGTCCATCGTTATTTGATGACATGTGAATTTTTTTTTTAGACTACTATCAATTGTTATAAAAAAAAATTTAAGCTATTAAATAAAAGTGTTTTTTTAACATTTAATTATTTCATCATTTTTCCTCACACTTAGTTGGGTTTTTTTAATTAATACTAAACTTGTACATATTTAATTAAGGAGGCAAATAGCATTTGGAAAGATTTGAACTTAAGACATCCAGTTTTGATATCATGTGAGATTCACTACCATTTATTTTAAAAGTTTAAAATGTTAAATGAATGCGTTGTGCAATGTTAATTATTCTATCGACATGAATTATTATATTCTAATTTAATATGAATATCTTGCATGAATAATTTACAATTACTTCTTTTTTTTTTGTTCCATCATTTAAACTTAACGAAATGGAAGCCATTGACAAAAGGACGATATTCAAGATTTTCCATATATTTTATGATCTAAATTGAAAAGTCACTGATAATTTAGAAATCAAATCAAACTAATCAATGATCTAAAATTGATGTTGTACACTAACTTAAAGTCATCTTTTATGTCAGAACTGGTGGAGGCAGACATTCGCCTCTGAATCCATACACATGGATCGAGTGAATTATAAGTTTTGCCGATGGGATGACGGTGAAAAGATCGTCGGCCACACACACAACCGCAAAGTTTCGTCCCATGTTGGATTCATGTCGCGTACATGTGTCGGCAAGCGCTACCTTACACGGTTGAAACTTCGATGCCTGAGCGCATCCCGGTCAAAAGTCAACATTGAAAAAAAATAGTGCAACAATGATCTGCCTTTTAGCAGCCGAATTAACCACACGTGCAAGAATCGAGAAAAAGTCGAAAGGTCAATGCTCATCCTGAATAGTATATGGCATAAAAGGGTATAATTCCAAAGGCATCATAGCTTTTTCCATAGGGAGAGAAAACCAAAGATGCAAACAAAAGAGGGGAGTGCGGTTTTCTCATGTCGGTCATTAAATCGTTAGCCATGACTCATGTTTAGAAAAATATTTGATGGGGTGTTGTAATGTTGGGTTTCCGCCCGGTGTAATGTGGACAAAGGTTTATTCAATATAAGTTAACGAGACGGGTTTTTGTCTATCCTAAAAAAGATCTCAATGAAAATTAGAATATTCAAAAAGTTATATATTTTCATGTTAGAAAAACACTCGTAACATTTAATTATAAAAAAATAGATTCGACTTTATCAAATTTTTTTATAATAATTAGTTAAATGGATTTATCAATCACATTTGCGAATCAATCCCTTCATCTCCAACCACTCCAATAGCTCCCAAATATTTCACTTTCGCTCAATTCTTTTCTATACAAATCACCAATGCATATATCTCTTCATGCATCCAATTATGCGATACACGTGAGCAGCGATGTTAATGTGCATCCACAAAGATCGCTCAATCCCAAAGATTATAACGAAAAAGAAAAAAAAAGAAACAAATAAAAAATTGATATGCGCCATTTAATTATTGAGGTCCCTTTTCGTCTATTAGCCATGCCCTTTATCCATGATTAATTGATCTCAATTGGTACCGACATTTTACCAACGTGTAAATCCCATCACGCGAATCAACATCCCAAAAAGAATTAAAATTTTGACGAATTATTCAGCAAACGCAAAATTAGAAGGCCCAAGCGCCCGCCTGGCCCGCCTGGCTAAGGACAGCAAAATGTGAAATGTGATAGAATAGAGAACAAGCTGTTCTCATAACATGAACAATATTCGAACAATTTCATGCTATAACCAAAGCTTACATACATTTCATATGGCAATGAACCCGATAAAATAAATCACACTATAGTCAATCCCCCCCAAACCTAATGTTGCAACCATATCCCATCCCTGGCCCCACCACGTCACCAATCCTAGAGGCTAGAGATACTATCGCCACTACCAAGCCCTTCATCACGCCGTTGCAGTTTTGTCCCTCAACTTTCCTATATTTACAAACGACAATATTTGAACTGACTTTGTCCGTATTCGCCTGTGTACATTGAATCCGACCTCCAAAAAATTGATAGTTAGCATATGATCCCACCCCAACCTTTTTTCTTTTCCCTTTTTTCTCCACCGACCCTAAAAATGAATCCACGCCGTCCATTTGTTGGAATCTAAAAACCGTTCATGTTAGCCCCCGGAATTCCAATTATTTACAGAGCCGCCCCCTGTTTTTGTTTGCGTGTCCATCTGTCCAATTCAATCCCCATGTACACGTGTCGTTTGCTTTCTCATTGCCGAAACCCGAGCCCGTGGGCCGAGTACCGGAACCCGTACGGGTCGAGCGAGTTCGCCAGGTTCTGAGCGAACCCGGTCGAGCTCGGCTGGTAAAGCCCGGCCGCCGGCGGCGGCGGCTGAGTCCTGATCCCGCTCTGCACCTCATCGTCCGCCGAGCCGCCGAGCTGCTGCCTCTGCAGGCCGTCGAGGCGGGTCATCTGAGGGACAAACACGTCGTTACCGCGGTAGTTCATGAGCCCCTGAGGCTGAGGCTGGCTGACCGGGACGAGCTGTTGCTGGGGCTCCGAGTTGAGACCCGCGAGCGTGGCCCAATCGAAACTGCCCGAGCCCATCAGTGTCTGCAGGCTGGGCTTCTGCTCATGCTGCTGCTGCTGCTGCTGCTGCAGCTGCGGCTGCGGCTGCTGGTGTTGCGCGATCCTGAGCGGGTTCGTGCGCGGCAACGCGAAGCTTCGGTTGTCGATCTCGGGCAGTGTGTCCAACATGTTGTCCAATGAAGAGGAAGGCGAATGCGACCCGTGGCTCTGTTCCTTGCTCGAGGAAGTCGAGGCGCTCGGCTTCTGCACGCCCGAGCTCTTCTTGTAGATTCGGCACAGGACCCACTCATCCAGCTGCGGATACACACATACCAAGAACATCAGTCGATTGGGGCTTGACGAACACCGCTCGAATTGAATCGCGTTTTCGTTTTAAAAAAAAGGGAGATTTTCAAGATTCAACTGAATACCTTAGAGCTTCCGCTTTTGCGGGAATTTTCGAGGAGGCGGTACTCGTGCATGATCCAGTTGGTCTTGTTGCCTTTGGGGGCTTTGCCGATGTAGAAAACGAGGGCTTTCTTGATGCCGACCTTGTGGCCCTCGGTGCTGATGATCTTGTCGGTGCCGGTCGCCTTCCAGTACCCGGTCCCGGCCACCCTGTTCGGCCGGGACCCGTTCGGATACTTCCGGTCTCTGGGGCTAAAGAAGTACCACTCCTTTTCGCCAAATATCGCCTTCTCTGAAAAAAACACACGAAATTCTCGTCAGACCATCAATACAAGAAATCGACCGAAGCCCAAAAGGGAGAACATCAAACGGGCTCCCTAGAACACGTACTTGGCAAGTCCCAGGGATCGAACTTGTACAGATCGATCTCCCCGATGATCTGCAGATTGAAGTGGTGACCGGCCACTTTGCGGCAGAGGTATTGGACGAGGAGCTCCTCGTCGGTCGGGTAAAACCGGAAGCCCGGCGGCAGGCTCAGCTGGGCCAGCGGATCGGTCCCCGGAACACCCATTTCAGCAAGCGAAATTTTGGAGGTACAGAGAGAGACAGAGAAACAGGGCGATTTCTAGAGAGAGGGGTAGAGAGAGAGAAGGAGAGAGTCTACCAAATTTTTCAATTTGAAACTCTCTCTTTTCTTTCTTTTTTCGTAAATGCGAGTTCAGGGGACGAATTTATAGAGCCTCCCCCATGGACGTGAGAGAGAGATAAGTACGGTCGTCCCTTTCGAAGGTGCTGGTTGCATCATGCATGGGCCCCACCTTTGTCTGAAGCCTGCCACGTAACCCTCCCGAAAAAAGGGGTAGAGGCGAGTCGAGTTGGGCCGACCTTATCCGGCCCGGTACGAGCCCTCCCCACCTCCACCCCCTCCCCCCCCCGTCCCCGTCCCCTTCGGTGCATGCACCGCCGGTGGGAAACGAACGACGAACGGTAGTCCGGGCACGTGTCGGTCCGCCCCGGTCTGATTTCTAGAAAGCGTCGGCTCCCCTATGTTTTGTAAAAGGGTTTGAAAAGAGGCCCTTGAAAAAGGGACATTTTCGGGAGGCCCGTTCGGTGGATTGAAGCGCGTTTGGTGCACAATGTTTAGAGGGCAACGACCGGCTAGAGCAATGTCCAGATCGTGCCTCGGCATTTACATAAATCTCGTTCGTCGCATACTAAGATTTCGGTGTATGAATTATTGTTAGGGCGAATGGTAAAGAACGTCCGGCCATCTAAGTACGCCCACGCGAGGCTCCTGTCCTAACGCCACGTAATTCATGCAGCTTTTCCGAACCGAGTCGAGTCCAATCCTCCTTGTGATCGAAGGGCGGGTTGTACTTCGTACCCGCTGGAGGCGTTTATCACGGGCGAGTTACGGAGCAACGTGGGCATACGCCTCGAGGACACGTGCCTACACGTCGTGTGGGGATCGGAGAAGTTAGGCCGGGAGCTTTTATTTAAAAGGAGGAGGAGAGCGACGGGGTGGGGTCGATGGGCCATGGGGGCAAGGGCAAAGGACAAAGAGCGGTGCGAACGGCGTCGCATTCGCGGGGCCACGTCTACGGCCGGAGCCGAGGTCGAGCGCCCCCCATGTCATTTCCTTTTCACGGTGTTCGCTCTCCAACATCGTCATCATTATTATTATAATCATTTTCCGTGTGTGAGCGCGGGCGATGTGGTCGTGCTTAGGGTTTCTTCCACTCATCAATCTTCTGGCGCCCCGGCTTGTCGCTTCGTTTTTGCGTTTCGAGAGATCTCGTTTTTTTAATGGTCTTTCGTGGCGCGTGGAGGCGCTTCCGTTTTAGCGATGTCTTGCAAGCATTGGGCGAGGGCGATGGCGATGGCGATGCGCGGGCGAACGGGGTCAAGGCGGGAAGGAACGGTCTTCCGATGACCAGACTGCTCTCTTCTCTCCATCACTCACGTCGGTCTCCACTCTTCCCTTTTTCCAATCTCGGGAACGTGGAGTCTTCTCGGAAGCTTTGATAGATAATGCGATGCATAGTCAAACCGACATGTAGAAGATCGCTGGGCGGGGTTGGGCTGGCGACACGTGGAAAGGACCCATCTTCAGATACTGGGGCTAGGAGGACTAGGAGACTTTTCGAGAGGGATTACGCGCGAGCTCTACCAGTCATCGGCCGACCCGAATAAAGAAAAGGGCGGAAAAAGGGAAGAGTGGGGGGTCGATTTTTCGCCATAAAGGTGGGGACTTGATTATCATGCCACGTGCGGATGGGACGATCGGGAGATGTCGAGACGGGATTGGCTGGGAGGTCTCGGAAAATTCCTCCTGGCGTGCCGAGGAGATCGGATTTGCGCTGGCGCTATCGCCCGCCCTCGTTTTTCCAGCAGCTTCGGCTTCTCCTCGAAATCCCAATTAATTTAAGATGAACAATGGCGACTTCCCGTGACAGCTCGAGAAAAAGTGGGTTTTCTTGAATTGACTCGAGTGATTCGGCCACAATATTCTAAGCCGAGCTGGCCTTTAGAACTTTGCTTTGGAAGCTGAAATTTCTGTGTTTGGAATTGTGGGGGTACCTGCTCTTGTTTGAAAAAGGGGACCATACGCAAGAGCCGTTATTATTATTAATCCTCATTGACGACTCGTAAGTTTACTAAAACTGAGACAGGAGTTGATCTGATGTGTTTTTCTTCATGAATTTATTATATTTCGACATCCCATCTTAGAGTTGGAAAGTCTAGTCTCTCAACTTCTCCCCTTATAAAAAAATTACCCGTGTCGATATTTACCTTTCACCATATCCAAATAGTCCCAAACCTATTTTTTTTTTACCAATTCAATTCTAAACCTTGTAATTATGCTAGTTGAGTCCTAAACCTTGTCATATTTTACTAATTAAGTACCTCCAACTAATATTGATGAAAATAGTTCATGTCGATGCCAACTGTTCCATGTAATACGACCGATGTTAACGTTAACAATTTTTAATAATATTTTAATATTATTTATTTATTTATTTATTTCTCTTTTCCTTTTCTTCTTTTTCCTTTGCCGGCCATTGCCAAGCCTTGTTGATAGTTAGTGAAGGTTGTTAGCCTCAAGCACGGGCTGCCCTCGCCAACCTTAGGCGTCGGCCCCTAGCGAGGTTGGTCCTCACTTGAGATCAACGATCTCTGCCAGCCATTGACGAGACTTGATAATGGTCGACGCAGGGAAGATGGGAAAAACAAAAAAAAGGGAATAAATAAATAAATCATAAAATATTAAACTATTAAAATATTATTAAAAATTGTCAACATCAACATTGGCGTGTCATGTAAGATAATTGGCATTCAATTGGCTAGAAGGATTCAATTGACAAACGTGAAGAGGTTTAAAACTCAATTGATATAATTAAAATGTTTAAGATTGAATTAATAAAAGTGCAATAAGTTTAAGACTTTCTAGAAAACTTTTCCATGCAGATCAATATCGATTATATGATTGTTGATGATCATGCGCATTCGATATTGTGGGTCGGCACCGCGCTTTTATCACGTGGCAATTTCGAGCACCCAAGGAGCTACAATCCTAATGAACCGTAAGCTACCAAAATGTATCCCTACTACTCTAGGGGGTTTTCTTTCGAGAGTTCAAACGGTAGGTCAGAGATACAGCTGGTTTGTGAGGACGTGAAAGTGCCACAAGGAAGCCGAATCATCAAAGTCCGTCGTTCAAAACCCGCTTGCTCTCGTGTCCGTTTTGACCTTTGTGTTTGGCAGGAGGGATGGCTGCTCGAAGACCAAAGACTTCACGAAACAGTGCGAAAAGGACGAAAGATTCAAAGGCCCTCGTTCGAGTTTTGGACTTCCGCATGCGCGCATGCAAAACTCGTTTCGCTTTTAGCCGCATGCGGCGATGGAGGACAGGACGGACGACATTTAATGAGTCGTCGTCGGATTTGATTGTTAAAGTCGTTCAGTAGATTCCATGAACCTTCCCAACTAGGGGCTTTCCCAACGCCAGAGGATCCAAGCTAACACCGGGACATGTTCCGGCCGGTCGTTTGATGTTTTTTGGGAAATTTCATGTGGAATGTTGTGGAGACTTGAAGTCCGGCTGTTGTCAACAGCGTGTTAACAGATTAAGATTCAATCCACCTTGCGAAATTCGTGATGCATGCACCTGTGCCTTTCATCATATCCAGGTAGTTTCTGGTTCTCCTAGGGTGGAGAACGTGACGATTGGTACCTTAGAACAGGTCAATCTCAATTATTTAATACTCAATTTATAGAATTTGTTTAATTAAGTAGCTATATAGAAGCGCAAGTTCGGTATTCCTATGTTAATACTAAATGCTCGGCTCAAGTATCGTGTCTGGGATAGAGGGTTTTCGGTAAAAGTAGTTTTAAAAGGGAAAAATGTTGGGACCTCCAAAATCAATCGCAACGCCTCATTTATCTTCGTAAAACTTGGTTACGTATAAAGATATATGTAAGGAAAAAGAAGTACTAAATGGCTTAGGGTAAGGGAGCGAAGCCAATGGGCCCACCACCAAAACCCATGGAGCTGCTGCATGGGCCTGGTGAAGAGCCCAGGAAGCAGTTGGAGTTTGGGGCCGAAGCGGCAAGCTGTGCCCGACCCAACCCGGGCATACATTCCTCCAATCCATAAAAATTGATCGAAAGAGGTCTTCAATTTATTGACTATATGCAGAAATTATCGAGGTCAATCAGAGCAACTTATCGACTATTCTCGGATAGAATTTTGAGCTGGTTTTCAGGTTACTAACTTTTTTTCAAGCCGGTGCGTAGATAACCCGATCCTGAAGATTCAAAGCGTAGGATTGTAGCCGATGAGAGTCCCGAAACGAAAGCTGCCACCAAAATCAGTCCCTCTCAAGAGCAAGAGAAGGGCTCATGCTAATTCCTTTCGTTGAATGAATCCTGTCTTAAGCAACATCAAACCGAACTCTTGCTACCCAATTTAAAGCCCGCAAAAACGGATTCTTGTAATTATCAACTTCATCCGACATCTACCTTCAATTTATCTGCTAGATGAACTTCGAAAGCAGAAACCATATTCTCAGTTCAGTCTCTAGATCATACATATTACCAAAGATCTCGCAACAATCGATCTTACTCCATCCGAAAGTCTCAATTGAGCTGACGTAGCCAGTTTCACATGTACAGTTCAATACAAATACGGCATTGTCAAAAAGTCTGCTCGGACAAACTCCGGATCGGTGATGTTCGCGTTGGGGCTTGACGGCTGGTGCTAGAATTGACAAGGCGCTACGAGCATTGCGACCAAATCTCCAATAATTCATTGAGCTATGGGATACACTTTAAAACGGACTAGGGTCTGCTTGGCCCTTTAATCTTAATCAACAAATATTTTTTTGACTTTTCCATCTGACCCAAATCTTTCATTTTTTTCTTTTTTGGTTCCAGTGAATTACGATCAAAAGTATTTACACGAGTCCCAACAATCCTATCATCTATAAGTTCACGTGAATGAACATTTTTTTTTTTGAGTTGAAATGTAAATGAAGATTTAATTCATTATTGAATGAGAGCGGATCGACCTGTCTCTCTGATTTAGGAAATGGTCTTTTGTGCCAGCAACGATGGGGCACATTGACGCCCTTGTCTGTTGGAGACTCTATAGGCATTTCTCAGCAGAAGTCCATCACTAATCCATACTACACAACTCCAACAAAGACTTCATTGAAATCGCCTTGATGAAAAGTGAGCCTCAGAAAGGCCAAAAGTGCTAGGCAGATCTTGAGGTGAGGTGTCTTGAGTTTTAAACTCTCACGACATGCAAGTTCAAGGATTAGTAAATTTTCTTTTCTATCAAACCTACTCTCACCAATATTTTTGATTTTCCAGTTTTGCTCTCCATATTCTTCGTGTGAGGGTGACCAACGAGGGGCCGGCAAGGGGTTGGTGAGGTTGCACAACCCAAGCGACTGGTCGCCCTAGGTCACTCTACCTCGTAAAGTGATTTAACACGTAAAAGGGCCCCCAACAGAGAAGGTCAGGTCCTCTACACTTTCTTGAAAATTCGGCTTCAACGAGAAAAGGTCCCAATCGGGGCTTTTATTTTCGACGGTTTTAAGGTTGGACACTAGCTTATCAATGCATTTTCTAGTGAGATGTCATGACCTCATTTGGGCATCAAAACATCTTTCGAATAAATGGGCACTCCGCCAGTAGTTTACACATAAAACTGTGGGGGAGCAATAGCCCCCACATAACTCCATACTTAACAAGCATATTATAAATGCTCGGCCCCTTTGATTTGACGCATCAATAGGTCTGTGTGGAGCCGGGGAACGATGTTCATTTACTACAACATAAAATGTACTTAGGTTGCCCCTTTAGTTCAACTCACGCAAGCCAGTTTGACAAATGGAGGGTGACTCTGGAAGGACTTGAACATTAGTTCGGAACGGTAGCTGCGAGGAGAGGCACTGAGTTGCGTGGGTCAGGTAAAAGGAGGCCCCTTTCTAGAATCCGAAGTGCGTGGCCATGTTGCTGCGAGGTACCGTAGATATCCCTAAAACTGCAGTCTGCCTCATCAGCACTTAGGAATCGAACTGTCCCGTCGGTGCGCCAAGATGTGATCCGCAGAGAGACGGAGAGGGATGCAAATTGAGAGAAGCAAGAAGAAGAAGAGGAAGAGGCGGTCATGAGCTTGGGAGGGGAGATACTGATGGTGGTGGTCGGCCTCTGGGCGGTCTACCTCCGGCCGCGGATGATGAGGTTTGCCGGGGAGATGATCGGAGTCATGGGTTACACGGTGGGCAGAATCATCAGGGGCAGGGCTTCCTTCGTCTTCTCCTCTTATTAGCCCTCCTTGTATGATCCTTCTAATAAGATCTTTTTGTTATTTTCTTCTTCTTCTCGTTTTATCCAATTCTTCTCTTGAATTGGGTAGGAATCGAGCTAACTTAGCACACAGAGTAAAGAATAACTTCCTGTGTGCAGGTTTGTGCAATGTTAATTGAGTTCACTTCACGTTGCACTGGCTTACTAATTATAAACGTTGCTAGTCTTGAATCGTTAGTGTCCCAGGTCCAAAATTTCCTCAAAGCCAAGGTGTTCTGACTCACTAGGCGCCGCACGGGCAATGTCCTCGCTGGAAGAGTCTCGGCCTATGACAATGTGGCACTCACAGTTCGGTAGTTTACGAATTACGAAAGAAGAGATGGGTTCCATTCATCCTGCGATAATTATTGCTGATGTTTTGAGAGGCTATTCGATCATGGCTATGCTCTCGTTAAGTTCTTCATTTAACCGTGACATTCGCGATATGAACATGAACCGATGAATCGTCCACACTTGGTACTGGCCTTCCGATGCTCTACCTTATCCTGTTGGGCATGTTAAAGGTTCTTTCTAGTTGTGTGGTGGACCTTGTGGTGGTGGTGGTGGAGATTGGTGGGAAGGACTTTCCTTTTTCTGCAAGCGATTGATTAAAGTCGGAGCTCACTCTTGACCATCTCTAATAATAAATTCAAGCAAGCAAGTTCCATGGGCCCCACTAAAAGATCCGTGGACCCCACCATCAAAGCCCACTAATCTACTGTATGGGCCCGGATTAGAGCCCAGCAAGCAATCGGAGTTCGGGTCCGAAGCAGCGAACCATATGCACATTCTTTCCTCCCTTGAAGTTTTTACTTTCGGCACACAGGGTTTTAGTATAAAGATGATACCAAATCAATCTGACTTGTTTACATGTATCATCTTAGTTAATATTCTGCATTTTATTTTATCTTTTTATATTTTACTTTCCAACACATCTAATTGTCCATGATGCGCAAGGACATAGAATCCCAAGTAAGTTCTAGCAGTCGATTTTTATACGTAGTTTACATTATACAATAGCGGACAAAGATATTACAAAGCTGCAGGAAAAAGTATTGCAACTTTCAATTTGATTTGTTAGGATAGGTTGACATTTACACGTAATAGCAATTTTATAGACTGAGATATGTTGCATTTCAATCCAACAGTGAAAGATTGTAAATATATCATATCTAGTGAAAACTATAGCTTCACCCTCCTTATTCTATATGTCATATTTGGAAAATGAAGTAGGTGACCTTAAATAATTTGATTTAGTCTATTTGCTGTTTCCTTGGTACAAAAATTCCTTATGATTGCCCAGATCTCCACATAACCACAGGTCCACCAAGATAAGATTTGCTGAACCTCAGCTTATCATGCAAGGTGTTGTGCAGTTCCATCCCATAAGATACAGAGAGCATGATGGCTAAAGGAGATCAATGACCCTTTTGGCTTTGTCTGGACTTCATTTGGGGATGGGAGATTTTTCTTGCACGACGATGGTGATGAATGATGATGATTGTTGCCATATGTGGTGGGGGTGGTGGGTGTAGCCTTAGTGTCCGTGGTTGCTTCAAGAATATATTGAATAGTGGAAAACATGGGGCCACTGTCGTCCCTCACCAGATGGTTGATTGGTCATTTTCGTAATGGACAATCTGTCACGGTTTATCCAGCTAATCAAAGGTAGGATCAGTTGCTCTTTGCATCAGACACCTTCATATGAATCAAGAAGCAAATTAATAAAGAACAGCCCACTTAGGCACATGTTATATATAATCCTCTCTTATTGTCAGGTCATGGATACCCGGTAGTTGAAGAGAATCATCCCGTTATTCCATTAAGTATGTATGCGCACGATTCTGTCCGACACGAATTATGTAATTTCACAAAGTAATCTGGTCTTGAAAACCTATTTTCAATAAGCTCTAGCTCTCAGAACTTCATTGTTCAACAGTAGTTCCTTTTCTTTTCTTTTTCAATGTACGGCATCCGCTAATCGCCTCTTCTTGTGTCCCGCAAGCTGCATCTGCATGTACAATTTCCTGTGTGCTCTCTACCAAACAACAAAGGAAGCAGCTAAAATTTTGTCCCTGCAGCATTTTTCTCATGAATTGACTTCCGCCATCTTTGCAAAAGTTGGTTGGGATGTCGCATTAGGGGATTATCCAGCATGCTTTAGGTAAAGACAGACAAGCGTTTCGGGCCTTAAATTATTGCTCCATCTACTCCCAGGCTCTGGAAGAAAGTACGGAGTTTTGAGATCAAGAACAATGATTGAAGCTTCCCAACAGAGGGTAGACCCATCCGAAAGCTATGTACGAACCAGAAATTAAGCTCAGATGCTCAGGATTATGGTTAATAATGACTTCATTGTTTTTTCTGCCAGAAAGTCAATAATTGCGTCATCATGGATGCTATTCACTAAGCTAAAAATTGACCCTTCTCTTTCCGTGAGACTATATTTAGTTACAAAGCATAAATTTTTCGAATCAGAAACGTCAAAAAGATTTTCACCTGTGCTCTTATACTCAGAAAAAATCACATCTTTATCACTGGTAACTGTAAAAATGAAGTTGGATATATCAAATTAAGAAATATAATAGGCTGTAAACGATTATTTACATAAGTCATTGTACTAACACTCCATAAGAGTTTGTCACGTGATCTGGTAATCTATGCCGCATAGTAACCTTATTGCATTGAGGAAGGTGCTGAGATAACAATAAATTTATTAACTTCAGCGGTTACCCATATAGAAATAAAGCTTCTGGCGGTTGGAGGTTGGCAAATGCATCTTGTGATTCTTCTCCCCCTGCACACTCCATACAAATTCACAGAGAGAGAGAGAGAGAGAGAGAGAGATTATTTTACTTGGATCAGAAGTGACTTCTCAACCACACCAAAACACTCCCCCACACACAATTCCTCAT
Source organism: Eucalyptus tenuipes (assembly GCA_014182365.1). NCBI lineage: Eukaryota > Viridiplantae > Streptophyta > Magnoliopsida > Myrtales > Myrtaceae > Eucalyptus > Eucalyptus tenuipes. The sequence goes on from CM024542.1 coordinate 8,358,562, forward strand.
CACTGGAACACCCATCCATTTCCAGGATTTCTTTCGTTTTAACCGTTTCATTTAAGTTTTTCTCTTTCTTTTTTTTCTCTCTTCTTTCTATACCTTAGATTCATCCCAACAGTTGTAAGAGATGTCGGCATAATTTGCGGGGGACCCGCACTCCAAACGCATCAAATCCCCTCGCTTGCTTCTCATTCTTCCTTGTTCTCTTACACCTCGTCCCCATTTCCACTCTGCTCGTCGGAGCTCGCTGCAAAACTGTGCAGACGAAGTGAAATGCTATGATTCTTTGAGCTCTTTCGGGATAGTGAATAGTGCCTCTCCAATTATGTCTATGGACTCCAGAACTCATCTCGACTATGTCTTGTTTCAGCTCACTCCTACGAGAACCAGGTAATTTTGCCTACCCATTGGTCTGATGTTCATGGATGCTGAACCTTTTAAGGAATTTGAATCTCTTGCAGTTCCACAATGTCGAAAATGAGCAATTTTTTATGGTGGGTTTTTGTCTGCATTGAGATTTCGTGCATGAGTTTCATCTGGGTAGTGAAACTATGGTCCTTTTTCGTATTTGACTGACTCTGTCGTGTGCCTTTTTGTTATACGAATGGAAGGTGTGATCTGGTGATTTACGCTGGTAAGGCGAATGAGAAGTTGGCATCGGGATTACTTGAACCGTTCCTTTCGCATCTTAAATCTGCGAAAGATCAGATATCTAAAGGTGGCTACTCCATTACTCTGAGATCAGATGCTTCCTGGTTCACTAAAGCCACTTTGGAGAGGTAATCTAGCAAGCATCCACACTTTCAATGGCTTCAAGTAAACTGTCCCTGCATTGAATTGCATTTGATTTCCTTACTAGCAAAATCTGGAAGTTTGTTCTAAGCATGTTATGCACTTTGGAATGTGTTGAGGAGATCAATCGAAAGGGCGAAAAAGGAATAATATGTGAATGCCGTTACACCTGATTGCTGATTATAGATCAGTTTACCTATTGATAAGATACTATATAAGAATTTGTCAAAAAAAAAAAAAAAAAGATACTATATACGAAAATATGCTCGACGGTTGTAATCAATGTCGAATGTACTGAATTTACTCTCTGTTTTTCTTTTCCCATCTTCATGCAGATTTGTAAGTTTTGTTAGGACGCCTGAGGTTCTAGAGAGATTTGTCACATTAGAGAGGGAGATTTCCCAGATACAAGAATCAATCCAATCCAATGAAGCTCAGAACATCGATATGGCAATGGAAGGTAGGGTCAGTATTACGTGCTTGAATACCCTGGCTGTGAGCAGGACTTTCTGAATTTACGTAAAAAATTTGTTTGACCTGCTTGGTGCTGACTGTGAGCAGGCTTTTCTGGAAAAGAAAAAAGTAATTTAATTGCCTTGCACTATTTTTTTTTATCTTTTTTTTGTGGAAAGCACAAATTTTTCTTAATCAAACCTTGCCTTAATGAACTGCATATTGATTTTGGCATTAATTTATTCATAGCTGCTGATAAGCTGAAAGCTCTGTACTCTCTTTTTGACAGGAAATGCATCAGTTTCTGAGGGAAACTTCACAAAGTCATCCATGTCCTATAAGGTATGTGATTGTTCTAGCAAATAATGGAATATCATGCAGTAACATCAGATTATGATGGTGGACATCTGTGTTGTGATGTTGCTTCTCAGTCCAAAGCAAAATATGATGGAGCTGATGATGCCGTCACTGCCTCGGAAGAAAATTCCAAGTAAACTACCTTGTCAATAGTATTTGGTCAAAGCATAGGCCATTAGATATGCATCTCCGAGCTCATTGACTATTTCACTCTGGATGGTGACAGGGTCCATCTCCAGCGGGTTCTGGAGACTCGAAAGGCAGTGCTTCGGAAGGAGCAAGCAATGGCTTATGCTCGTGCTCTGGTTGCTGGGTTTGAATTGGAGCATATAGATAATCTCATATATTTTTCTGAGGCCTTTGGAGCTCTGCGTTTGAGGTATGGGTTAATAAAGAGGTCTGTTATCTGCAAAAAATAATTGAAGATGTCAATTTTACCCTAGTGATTCGATTGAAGAACGCATTTTATCTGAGATATGCGCACATTAAAATCACTGCGGTGCAATGTGGTGCCAAATAATAAAAACTAGAGACTGCTTTTCTTTCAGTGCTTTGTTGGAAGTTATCTTGCTTACCAACAAGGTATGGCATCATTGAAATTAAGTCTGCTGAACTGGAATTTCACAAATAATTCTTCCTTTTTGCCTCAATTATATCAATAGAATAAAATGAGGAATGCACGACGCCTTTGTTAACAAATTTATCAGCCTTGTTATTTCCGTAAAAGAAGTAGGTTACATATGTTGCAGCCTGTAATTATTCAAACAGCACATTCCAATCTTATTCTCCATTTTGAGTATGTTCTGTCTTTGTGATGTTAATCTAGATTCTTTGTTTAGGGAGGCATGCATAAATTTCATGAATTTATGCAAGGAAAAGAATGAAGATAGGCTTTGGATGGATGAGATAGCAGCAATGCAGGCACTGTCCAGGCCAGATTTGCCTTACATAGCAACTTCTGGAATCATCCTTGCCAATGAGGAGAACGGCCCTGGTAGCATTCAGGATGGTGGTCCATCAAGTGGGAAAACCAACGGCTACACAGATTTCAATGTTACAGAGTCGAGTGCAGGTAGACAAGTTATGGACTATGAACATGATATTCGACTTCAGATGTTTCACTTGTCATGATACGTTTCACCTACCACGTGATGCACGTGAAATTCCCCACAAAAAATTAAGAGTCGGAGACATGCATTTTCTTTCACTGTCTGCTGTTGTGTTTTCACCGCATAGAACATCTTGAAGAAAATGACTGCACTATTTGAGCTTTGTCCTGATGACAAACATGTTCTTTAGTGGTTCGACTTCTTCTCTTCTGGCCACCTTCTCCCTTTCAAGCAACACACGAATGGAAGTGCACACACAAGGTTTAAAACCTTAGTGCCTTCTTGGCAGATATCTCCAAAAAATCTAAGAACAGTCACTTGTTACAGACTTGGTTTTATGGAATCTTCATTACCCATCATCTTGTTTGGATTTTTTTTTATTTTTTTTAACATCCTAATGCTGATTAATGTTTGGTGCAGACACTAGGTTGCCGACAACAGCACCAATGTCATTCCCGGATGGAAAGGGGCAAGTTCCGATGCCATGGCACAATCACATTTCACAGTATATGCAAAATTTTCAAGGTCCTTTCTTCCCACAGATGCACCCGTTTCCCAGTTACCTCTACCCTGGAATGCAGGTTCCCCCTTCATACTACCAGGGGAATAAAAGCTGGCCTCCGAATGAAGACCCCAGTAATTTTTCTGTTAAAGATGATGATCGGTCTCGTAAGTCATCGTCGAAAAATAAGAAGAAACATTCACATGAAAATTTATCTGAAGGTGAATCCAGCGAAGCCAGTGACACTGGCAGTGAGAGGGAATCGGATGGACATCACAGTGGCAAAAGGTACCCTTCAACAGATCAGCCGCCAAGGAAAGGACATGGAAAGAAGTCTTCAAAGAAAGTCGTTATTCGCAACATTAACTACATTACTTCCGAGAGAGATGGTAGAAGGAGTGACTTTTCTGAAACAAGTTCATCTAATGAGGATGATTTTGTTAGCGAGGAGTCCCTCAGGCAGCAGGTGGAAAAGGCCATTGGATCATTGCATGGAAGAAACAGTTCAGCATCACGTCGTCACAAGAAACGAGATACAATGCACCACCTCGACATGAATGAACTAAATGATGCAGCTGATGGAAAGAATAAGAGCGAAGAGGCAAATAACTCTGAGGGAGAGAGAAGATACGAGAGCTGGGGTGCTTTTCAGAACATTCTGACGGAGAGCAGGGAAGCTGCCGTCTCAGGTTTGGAAACACAAGCTGCACGGATTCCTGAGGAAGACCTAACAAGTAAGAAATCTTTGAAGGGGACATCATTTGCATATGAACTGGAATCAGGAAGCACAAGACGACAGCCTGTTGCTGCCGATTCCTTTGTAATGACTGAGAAGGATTGGGTAGCTGAGGGTACAACTCGCTTTGAGGAGTTTGAAGCTGGTGACAGTGTCCGGCCAGTTAATAGTACAAGGGACAGCCCATATGAGGATTTAATATATGCGGAGAAGACTGAAGAGTCAGGGACCTCTTTCAATCAATCACTACCAGAGTCATCTGCTGTATCCTCTATCAAGAAAATTCACGAGGAAGGAGATTGGTTAATTGGCAATCGACAAAATGGAGCGATAAATCAGCAAGATAGAATGGACCTCAAGATGGTTGAAGTTGATTCTGCTTCATCATTTGGTGCAGAGCTTTTGCGCACTGAGATAAAGAAGAGGGATGTCCTAATTGATGACTCTTTCATGATTGAAGGTCGACCAATGGTCAATGATCCATCTGAGCATAGGCTGATGATGGATATAAACATGGTTCCTGACACTATAAACGCCAAGAACAGCAGACCTGAAATTTCACAGGAGACTCCCTGTGAACCAGATGACCTATTTATGGTTCTCAATCATGATTCTGTTGCAGAGCAGGCTGGAGCATTGTGGACACCAGAACTGGATTATGGAAATCATAGCTCATTGGCAAAGATCATCCAAAAGCACACCGGGAATGAGTTGAATGATTCTGCCGAAAATGAACCGTCATCAAACTTTACAAAGAACAAAAAGGCAGAAGCAAGGTCTAGGCCTATAAATGGTTCTCTCGCGAGGAATAAGCTTGATACATTGCCAAAGGGCCGGCCAACTCCTGGAACCAGGACAGCTGCTTCGAAGAGCAAAGCTGAGAAGGTACTACTTGGATCACTATGAAATTTTACAAAGCATAAGTACTCCGTACATGAATGTTTACTTTGTGCATAATGATGCTAGTTTGTTGAATTTTAGTTTTTCCTCTCTGATATAGGGGTGACTCTCACTTACGAGTGAGATCGCTCAAAACATTGTACTTCGCCTACAGTATCATCCGTCTTTCACAAAAATATAACCCATATATGGATATTATCTGGGGGTCCATGCAGATCCAGTTGAATCCTGTTCCTATTTTTAATGTGGTTTCTTTTTTCTTGACTAGGAAGAAGAAAGTAGGAAGAGAAAGGAGGAGTTGCTTGCTCAGCGTCAGAAGAGAATTGCTGAGAAAAGTGCCAACCGTGGATCTAAACCAATTGCTCCTAAGAAGAGTTCGACTGAGACTAAAGTAACCACCACACCTACCCAGCCAAGTAAGATCCGTAGTCAATCTACTCGGTCCCAATCTCAGGAGACTCCAAAGTCGAATAAGCCAGTCCTCAGGAATTCCACCATCGAGCGTCTTGCAGCTGCTCGAGCAACTCAAGAGGTTCAACCTGTGAATTCAAAATCAAGTCAACCCATCAAAGCCTCCTCGAAGATCAATAAGTCAACTCCAGCTACCTTGCCAAAGAAGCCCCTTCCTCCTGAAACGAAGAAAGCAGATCTGAAGAAACCTGAACATTTAAACAAGAAAAATACTGTGAACAGTTCAAACGGACAACTTCTGCCCAATTCCAACACCCAACAAAAGAAGGAAACTGCAGAAGCCAGAATGGGGTCATTGGAGTTAGCGGCAGCAGAAACGGCTCAAGCTGCTCCAGCGGATGATGGCTTTAAGGACATTCAAGTCGAAAACAGCAGAGAAAAATCAGTTTCTCCTGAAGACAGATTGGATGATAGAAGTGACAATGGGAATGTGGAGAGCAATAACCTGTCAGTGCCTACTGAGCCGGACTCTGCAAAACCAAGTCATTTCAAAAGTGATTATGTGAATGCGGAGAGCAATAACCTGTCAGTGCCTACTGAGGCAGACTCTGCAAAACCAAGTCATTTCAAAACTGATAATGGGAGTTCATATGTATCATCTCCAGTTCCTGGCGATGACATAACTGTACCTGAAGTGACTCTCCACCCGGTTCAGTCTCCGTCTATCGCGAGATCACTGGAAAACTTTACTATCTACACTGGCTCTGAAGCTGATAAATCCAAAGTGTCCGAAAAGACTCCAGTTTCTCACACCCCTCGGGTACATTTCGCAACCACTCCACGCATTAATGAGATCACCCCCGAGCCAGTACACTCGAGGAAGAAATGGAATAGTGATGAGCACTCTCCTAAAGCTGCCAAAGGGTTCAGAAAGCTTCTATTCTTCGGAAGAAAAAAAGCTTGAACTACCCAATACCTTATGCGCAAGGTCAAGCTTACACATTAAGTACAGCAATTCAAGGTACATGACAAGTCATATTGGATTGTAAATTCTTGTGTGATCATGTTTAGTTATTGCAGAATGGTGATTTTGGGATTCAAAGTTAGATAGTTCGCATGCATAATAAGGATTTGGTCGCCGGCCAGTTGCTGCGGAGACAAGGATCGTTCATTGTTATTTATTTGGTGTCCTTTTGCAGCGAGACATGTGAGTGGCTTCTTTGCACACGGTGATATACAGTAAAAAGTATATTGTCTTGTTTGTGAGTTGTGTTCTGAAACGGGATTAACAGAAAAGAAGAAAAAAGTTTGTATTCATTCTTTTATGACTTAATTATTGAGTGGTGAAATGCATTCTGGGTTCTCTTTCCAGTAAATTTCTCATTGCCGATGAAGAGTTTCATTTGAAAGGATGCTGTCAACTTTATGTCCTCCCACGGAGAGACATACTTTGATCTTGGGATGATCCTCATACATGCATGCGAACTGTTTTAGCTATGTGCATCGGGTACATGAGACTTCCTTCACTCGGTGATGAATATGGTCGAAGGATATCTGAATTACTCTCGTAGTAATGCGAATGAAAACCAATTTTTTTGTGAGAAAACTAATAGCTATTAGTGATATATTTTGGACAATCTTTCCAAGAACAATCCTGAGTTTTCATAAAATGATTTCTTTTTTTCCTCATGACCGATAGTTTCCGAAAGACTTGGTAAGTGCTAAGAAGCTGGTGGTCCGCTCAAACGTTACCGAGGCTTTTTTGAAATTGCTAAGTCAATTTTGACAGTTTGCAAATATATTTTGAATGCGAATGTTTCTGCATGAATAAATTGTTAAATAGCTCGATCGTAGCGCCTCTACAGTGAATTCATGGAACCGGGCTCAAATGTTTTGACCAGCTTGAATTGGACCAACCAAACGGGCTTTCCAAAAGCCCTCTCTTTTTCTTCTGCACATATTCTTCGAGCTCCAAATCCAGAAAGCCTGGTCTCACCATTCAGCTCCGGCCTACCTTTTCGGCCAAAACTAGTCAGGTCTGCGTGAAAACCAGGCTCTGTGACGTCTCCAGATACTAGTTCTCTCCAAGCATCTGCTTTGAGGCAACGTGAAAATCTTTTGCACTTACTCCAGTTCCAGTTTTTTTTTTTTTTAAACAGTCCCTCGAGCGATTGGTCGCCTGTCATGCCCAAGTTAATGGACATGGTCATTCCATGATTTATCATTGGCAAATAATCTACTAAAAAGAAAACAGACAACCTACTCGCGATGGCAATAATGCTGCCGTTTGCTTCACTAGTCCACTTGCTTAATTAAAACGAACATGTTCAGCATTGTTCCTCGTTGATCCTCGTGGGATTGTTAATGATTTGGCATTATTTAAACTCGATGCACAGCATGTTTTTGTAGGTCATAATTCATCTTCGACCTCCCCTTTAGTACGCGCCCAAACAGGCTGTTTGAGAATATATCCACGTGGCCTGTCTGCATTGATTTAATCTTGCTTAAAAAAACTCTTTCCGGGCTTGATCTTTGCACCAGAGCGCTTTTATCCAAAATGGTGAAGCTGTAAACCCCACAAACCCAAATCAAGACAAGCTTATAGCAGGTGTAGAGAGGCAAAGAACCTATCCCGCCATGATTACCAGCTTCGAAGGGAATATGAAAAAGCACCTTGTGCAGAATACATAAATCTCACCGAAAGGGGAAACGTAGGGCAAGAACACAACATCAGATTCGAGTATAATTTAGTTGGAACAACGTGCGGTGGATCGTGGCTTAGAAGGTTGATAATGGGTTTTGTCTCGCACGAGGCATGCTAACCATATGCATACGTATATTCGTAGAAAAACCTGCACGAGCTTGGATTTAAATAGTCCGTATCCACTAGGAGGTGCACATGAACGATACGGCCCTATTTATTTAAGACTAATGCGTTAGTAATTCAAGAAAGTGGTCCATTATTTTGGAAACTGAAGATATGATGAGGATCATGAGTTGCATTTCCTGCTTTGGTTCAATGGATTCTCTCCCTTGTCTTCTTTCCAATTTGATAGAGATGATGCTGGATTCTCGTGGCCATTTTCTTGTGATTGTCAAGAGCATCTTTTTTCCTTTCTTTGGTTTCTTGTGTCGGTTGATTTGAGGACGAAGTTCTTCAGATGGTTTTTAATTCCATTACAAGGTCAACCCAGAGCTACATCCCCTTGACAACGAATTCGCATTGAGGTGCTTATTAGGTGGAGAATCTCAAAGCCTCTAAGCTTAGTTTCACATCTTTCTGAACCCTCTACTCAGCGTTGTAGGAGGGGGAAAAACTTATCCTAAATGATGAGATTATAGTTGCTCCAGCACATCATCAATGCTCAACAGCAAACTTTAATCACCTAAGCAATAACTGAAAAAAGCGGACGCACGATCAGAATGACAAATCGAACGGGGAAATGAAGTTCAATAGGTACAATTGCATAATTCATGAAAGGATGAGTCGAATGCCTCAATTGAATTACCTCACCATTCATCTAACCAACATGCAAAGAGTATTCTTGCTTTCAATACTTGAATGATTATGTCTGAACTTTGAAGGGAGATTTCTAGTCACAATCAATAGAAACCCTAACGGTCGCATGTTGCTTAGCACATCTTGATGAGATTTCAAGTACAAAAACAAACAATCGCTACCCCTTTTAGCCAACACATAGTACCTGAAGGGTCACCACACTTCCTTTCATCTTGTTCCTGTGCTTCTTTGATCATCAAGTACCAAAACCTCATGTGCAAGTAGGGTCAAAACCCTCGTTTCTTTTAGTGGGCAACAACTCCATCTCCAAATTTCAACAACGCGTGATGAACTGGAAAGCAAATCAAGATTAACAACACTAGAAGACCTTGGCATGTTTGACTGGAAAAGAGCTCGTTAATCAAGGTCATGGCCGTCTGTCCTCGTTGTGAATTTTAAAGGTTCCTAACTTAGCCTAAAGTCACATAGGTCACCAGCAAAATTCCAACTGGCATGCCTATCTATTTTCTTGGGATACCATCGAGTCATATCAAGTTGCAACCAATCTCCTTAGTCAATATCATGTTTTGACCATATTATATAATCAAATCCTCCACAGATTCCACTTCATCCTTTGGGTTCGACAAGGACTTCTTGTATCTTATACAATCTTCTATCAAACATATCATAAAAAAAATTGATTGTTGGGTGGTCCGATTGTCCAAATGGTAGCGACCAAGCACGGACGCTCATTAAAATTGGCGAAGAGAGTATTCCTTTTCCATGATGGGAGTTAGGGCTTAGGAGAGAGTAGAGTAGGCAATTCTTTTTGTTGCAAATGACAATTCTGCAATGTGGACTTTTGACTTCCTTGTTTTTTGCCCAGTTATTCTGGTGTTGACACCTAAAACATTAGCTCTAGAGCACCTAGATTCTTTTTCCTTATTCTAATATAAAGTTGCTAATTATGTCTCCTAACACATGTGACCCTCAAAGGATAGTCCACATTTAGTGTGCTTCCCTTGCTCTATGGTTTGTAGGCTAAAAAGAAAAAAAAGAAAACCCGAAAAAAGAGAGGAGAAAATAATTAATTTTTGCCTTTATGATGCGGTAAATGGTAAGTGGTTATTTAATAGTTAGTCTATTTCAGTACCAAACAAAAACCCGTCACATCATTTGGTAAACTCATTTAACTATATGAGTCTTTTAGTCTCGTCAACATTATCTTTTTTCCTTAATCTTTTCCGATGCGTTCCTTACTCATTATATCTAGGGAGAGAGTTCTAATGGGGGCACTTGTATGTGTCCTTAACTCCCCATCATAATCAAACCCATTATATTATGGCAGTTAATATCGACCCTCATTCCTAATATTTAAAATTTAAAAAGAAAAAAAGAAAAAAAAATGTTCAATGACATTGCTGAAACACCCTTTTGGTTCTAACGGGAGGCCAAGGCGCCAAGGTTATCTCAAGCTTTTCTTGAGAGCTGAGCTCATCAAATGATGGAGATTCAAAAGAGCAAATGGAGGAGCAGTTGAGGAGGGTGGGAAGAGAGAGAGAGAGAGAGCGACATGATGAGAGGTTCAATGAAAATGGTCCCCTGAAAATTTGCAGCCGAGACGTATAATTTGGGGGAGGTGGGGCTGTCACCTTTCACCTGGCAGAACTGGGCTGGACAGCATGTGGGAACAGTAATTGAGTGAGAAAGAGATGAATCTTTGTACCATGTTCTGGCGTCAGTAGTCTTCTTCTTGGGCTTGCCTGTGACTCCTGACTCCTGTAAAAGCCCGCTTTGATTCTTATGAGACTCGATATTTTGTCGATAATACACCATCTGTTTCGAGAAAAATAAATAATTTAATCATAAAAATAATTCTACGTATCACTTACCAAACTGAAATGAATAACAAATATTTTTGATTTCTAGTAGAATGTTCAAACATAAATTATTGATTAATTATTTCAAACTAAACAAAGAAAAAATATTTTTTAAATAATTCATTTTTGGCAAAATAAGCAGAGCCTTAATAATCCTCTCGTTGGGCGGATGAACAAGTGGTTTTCCAAGATCCCTATCCTAATCTGTACTTTCGAGGGATGCGACAAACCTTGGGATCGAATCAAAAACCGATTGTAGTAACATTTTTTAACTCGTTTATATGCATTTCAAAAGATACTATGTAATGTCATGTTTTTGGAATTTTATTTTTATAATTATTAGTGGCTTCGTATTTATTTTTTTATCCGTCGGTTTGGAACTTATTTCGTATTTATTTTTTTATCCGTCGGTTTTTCTCGGTTTTCTCTCTATGACTAACATAATGATTAAGTAACATTTGTATTTATGCTAAACTATTTCACGCTCCGTTGTCATTATATTTTTTCGTATGATTTCACCAATACACTTCCAGTATTCTCACTTAGCAAATAAATATTTTTATCACTTTGTCGAGTAACTTTGAGATAGTCAGATTTACAGAATGATGATACTGACTTTTGAGATTAAATAGTACTGATAAACACATCTTCCTTTATGTCTAATGCGTTCTACTTCAATGAAAGGCTTTTCCATATAACAGACATTAAAATTGACCATCTTGAAGATCTCAGCAATTGTCCTCCCTCCCTCCCTCCCTCCCTCTTTCTCCTTTAAAAACACAAAATCAAAAAGAAAAATAAGGAAAAATTCCACACAAATCTCTCTCTCTCTCTCTCTCTCTCTCCCCATTCTGCACAAAAACCGAAAAAAAAAAAAAAAAAACATTGCCAAACCCAACAACATTAGTTTTTAGCGGAAGTCCCCCTCCAGCAGCAGCAGAGCCTTCGTTCCCTCCAACGCCCAGCCTCTCTCTGTTCCCCTGCATCAATCATCATCATCATCTGGATCTGCATTTCCTTCCCTGTATTCTCCACTCAATTTCCTCCGATCCCATCTCCCCATACAGGCTCCTGAGCCTCGCCCCCGCCTTACACACTCGAGGAAAACCGAGAAAAACCGAATCTTTACGTCCGAATTCTCTTGATCCCTGCAGCCACTACCGACCCACATGGATCCCTCTGGCGACGGGCCGTTTCCGCTTCCGATTTCGTGTCCCTTTGCGGCGAGATGGGGCTGGCGACGGGAGTGAGCGATGTCCAGCAGCGGCGCGGGACGATGACGACGAGGACGGCCGACAGGAGGGAGGAGGACGAGGAGGAGCATTTCTACGAGTCCCTCGATCGAATCACCTCCTCGTCCTCCTGCTCTTGCTCCAACTCCGATGACGACCCGGATGACCCGACCACCGACTCCAATTTCACATCTTTGAAGAAGCTGCGCGTACCCAAGTTCCCGAAGAGCGTGGCCCGGTACGACGTTTGGATCTCCGAGCCGTCCTCCGTGCTGGAGCGCCGGTCGCGGCTTCTTCAGGAGATGGGTCTCGGCGCCCGCCCGGCTCTTTCGCGGGCAGGAACCGAGAAGGACGCGGGTCAAGTCGACTTTGCGAGGTCGGTGTCGTCGCATTGCCTGAAGGGTCAAGAGAACGGTGGCAATTCGGTGTTCTGTCGGTCGAAGTCGGAGGCTTCCTCAGACCGCAAGGCTGCGTCGGGTGATCAGTGTAATGTGAATCCTACGCACCATCGTGTTGGTTCTGATTCTTTTGTTGCTGTTGATCATTTTCGTTCGTTTGAAAGTACTGATCATAATGTTGTCCTACCACGCCCAGGCAAGGGAACTGGATCTCCAGTTGCCAGTGCCGTTTCGCCGAACAAGCCGCCAATAGCGAAATATTGTAGGAAGATGGATGAGGTAAGGAGCGATTCTGTGAGCTCTGCTGTTGGGTTGACTGGTAACTCAATGATCGCTTTTAAAGGTGGTGTTGTGCCATCTAATGGTAATGCTGATGATGGAAGTGTTTGCACAATTAAGAACCTTGACAATGGGAAAGAATTCGTAGTGAATGAGTTAAGAGAGGATGGCTCGTGGAACAAGCTAAAGGAAGTCGGGACTGGGCGGCAGTTGACCCTAGAGGAGTTTGAAATGACAGTCGGGCATTCCCCAATTGTTCAAGAACTGATGAGGAGACAGAATGTGGAAGAGGGCAACAAAGATATCTCAGATTTGAGCTTGAATGGGGCTAATGGTGTTGGGTCAAAGTTGAAGAAGAAAGGTAGTTGGCTTAAAAGTATAAGGACTGTGGCAAGCACGGTGGCAGGGAGTCACAAAGAGAGGCGAAGTAGTGATGAGAAGGATACTGCATCGGAGAGGGGTGGGCGGAGGTCCAGCTCAGCAACAGATGATAGCCAGGATGCTTCATTTCATGGGCCCGAGAGGGTTAGGGTCAGGCAGTATGGAAAATCTTGTAAAGAACTCACGGCCCTTTACAAGAGCCAGGAGATACATGCTCATAACGGTTCGATTTGGAGTATCAAATTCAGTTTGGATGGGAGGTATCTTGCGAGTGCTGGTGAGGACCGCGTAATTCATATTTGGCAGGTATCAGAGTCTGAGAGGAAGGGGGAGTTGTTGGTTGAAAAACCAGAAGAGGGGAATTTCAGTCTTTTATTTGCTGCTACTGGTTCGCCAGAACGAACCACACTGTCTCCTACTGCGGATAATTACCTGGAAAGGAAGAGAAGAGGGAGATCATCAGTAAGCCGGAAATCAGTAAACTTGGACCATGTGCTAATTCCAGAGACTGTGTTTTCACTCACGGAAAAACCTATTTGTTCATTTCAAGGACATTTGGATGACGTGCTTGACCTGTCGTGGTCGAAGTCCCAGGTCTGTCACTGATCCGTTTTGATGCTGGGTATGTTCTGTAGTAATCATCTTCTCAGATGTGATATCTATAATTTGAATTCTGAATGCTTACTTCTTGATATTAATGTACTAACAGACCAGTATTGGGGATATAGAGTTATCGTCAAACCTTTGGCTGCACAGACTTGCGACTTAGATGCTTGATGACTATACCATCAATAGTTTCTGACTGTTGCACATAACGTTGTCCAACACTGTGATGCACTGTGCTTCATTTTTCTTTTAAACAAAAGTTTATGCTGAGAATAAGTTTGCATGTTATCTCATGAAAATCTGGTTTCTCCTCAGCACTTGCTCTCTTCGTCGATGGATAAGACAGTGCGGTTGTGGCACTTATCTAGCAAGTCTTGCTTGAAAATCTTTTCACATAGTGACTACGGTGAGTGCAGTTAAAGAGCTAGTTCCATTGCTTTAATTTTTTGTGTTGTTTGTTTAACTATCGTTGATATTCTAATCTATTGCCTTCAGGATAAACTAGATCATTGATGGGACTTCGGGTACTGTCGCATGATCTTACTGGTCATATATTAGTTTGATAGACGATTCCCTCTTTATTGGAAAAGACCATTCACATCCTACATAGCCTTTTTTTGCTTGCACATAATCATGAGCAATAAGCATGACACTCTGATTTTTATGCATGCTATTTTGACTTAGTATTAGGGGGAGGACTAGTTCTCAAGACCTGTAAACGTTTCTTATTTTCCTAATCTCCTATGCAAAGTTGTCAGATTGAGCTCATCATGTGTATTTTAACATTACGCAATTTCCTGCAGTAACCTGCATCCAGTTTAATCCTGTTGATGATAGATACTTCATTAGTGGATCCCTTGATGCTAAGGTTCGCATATGGAGCATTCCAGATCGCCAAGTTGTTGATTGGAATGATCTTCATGAGATGGTTACTGCGGCTTGCTACACTCCAGATGGTCAGGTTAGCTTAAGAACCTCTCTAGTCAGGATTGCACCACCATGGGTGTGCCTAGTCAATGTAAATTGTACATTGCCTTCCCACAACTAAATCTAGTTCTACCATTTTTCGTAGGGTGCATTAGTTGGTTCATACAAAGGAAGCTGCCATTTGTATAATACTTCTGGTACAAGTTGAATCCTTCCTGTCTTACTTGCAAATAGTTGCTTGTTCACCTACCCCTAATGAAATGGGTAGAGCCGTTTTTTCAATTAGTTTGCATTTCCAGAGGTTTTACTGATTACAATGTGTTTTTTCTTTTTAGATAACAAACTGCAACAAAGGAGTCATATCAATCTGCAGAATAAGAAGAAGAAGTCTCAATACAAGAAGATCACTGGTTTTCAGGTAAATGAGTGGCTCTATGATCAAGATATCTCTGACATTGCCATATTAACGTCGTTGCTTCTAATATTGACAGTTTGCATCGGGAAGTTCATCTGAAGTGCTTATCACATCTGCAGATTCACGAATACGGGTGGTAGATGGAGTTGATTTGGTTCATAAGTTCAAGGGTAGGCCTATTACGCTGTTCATGGTACCTTAATTACCTGCACGGAACCAAATTTTTGGTATTTCATGGTGATCATATCGATGCAATAATGCTATCAATTGGTTATTCTTCTGGTTCCAACTAAACCGACTTAAACCCAGAGCTCTGGAATTTTAATGTGATATATTTCCTGAGCAGATAATCATGTTCTTTGATCATATGTATCTGGGTTTGACTCAGCTCATATGCTTTCTGGACATGGTCTCCTTGACATTAAATTGCTGGGTTTGGTGCTTAGTGGTCTGTTTCTTTCTCTCCAGAGGCCTATTAATCTGTGTGTTGGTCCTGTGACAGGATTTCGTAATACCAACAGCCAAATTTCAGCCTGCCTCACAGCTGACGGAAAATATGTTGTCTCGGCCAGCGAGGATTCTTATGTGTATGTATGGAAACATGAAGCTGACTCCAGACCCAGCAAAAGCAAAGGTATCACTGTTACGCAGTCACATGAGCACTTCCATTGTCAAGATGTGTCGGTGGCTATACCTTGGCCTGGCATGGGCGACGCATGGGGATTGAGTCACACTTGGTCACTCGAACAAGATATGCCTCTAGCTAACACTGCCGAGGCATCAACTGTCAATCATCCTCCTACACCTGTTGAGGAGATATGTGGTGACGAGGCCTCAAATTCGGCATCTGGATGCAGTAACAGTTCACTCCATGGAGCTCTATCAAGTGCAACCAACAATTACTTCCTCCATCGGATGTCGAGCTCTGGTTCAGTGGAAAGACTTACTTTAGCCGCTAGGAGCCACAGCCCTCGTGTCAGCATGGATTTCTCCAATGGGATGAACGAAAGCATGTCAGCATGGGGCCTTGTGATTGTGACTGCTAGCCTTAGGGGTGAACTCAGGACATTTCAGAACTTCGGGTTCCCGCTCGGTATTTAAGGTACGAAAGGAATAAGAGAATGAGGAATTGAGGGTGGTCTGGGAAAAATGGATTCGATAAATTGCCAATGCATTTTGTTTTTCCCTTATCTGTCAGTGTGAATAGGGGGGATAGAGGGTGAGATTTGTAATATTTTTGCCAATGTTATTTTTCCCCTTGTGCTCATGCTCATCAGATTCGGAATGCAGACTGCTAATATTCTGATTGGGCATTGAGAAACGGAATGTAGATTTGATCAGAAGTGGGGAAGAAAAGAAAAGCAAAAAATAAAATAAAAGATACACAGGAAAATAGAAACCACTGAGTTTCTGCATTCAAGAAATGTAGAGTCAGGAGAATGGAAACGCATATTGAATTTGTCAATGAAAATTTCTTTTTGTTGCATTTTGCCCAGACCTTGTGCAGAATTCGACTTTGAGTAGTTGATCCATTCTTTTGTTTATTTAACATGATGCTTAGTCCTTATCCGATCTTCAGGGTGAGGTAATTTGTGAATGATTGGAGTGCTGGATGTAATGATTGAGCAGATGTGAGTGTTGCCGATTCTGGATCTTCTCCTATCTTGAAGTTGTGAGTGTTTGAACAAAGTTCTTAAGGAATATAGAAATGAAAGGCGTGTGCATGCACTCTGTTTCCCATTGTCTTTTCATATGCACTCTCCAATATGAAAGAGCTGTGACAACACGCATTGCTTTTCTTCTTTTGCCATGCTCCGATAACGTTTGGCATGATACAGTAGGAGTTAAAACTACAACGAAATGAAGTCATACGGTTTGATTCAAGGTTGATGGCTAAAAGAAGTAAAATTTCTTTATGTCCTTTTCCTTTCAAAGGGGCAAGCAGTTCATTTGCAGTTGAGAGTTTAACCCAATTCAAGTTCTTTCTTGTGGTACTAAGGGCTCTTATTTTGGCCTTTCGAATTTGAATTTTTTTCCTGCGGTAGTGATACCATTTGTCCTCATGGCCATCTAGCAGGAATTCCTGAAAGCTTATCTGCCCAGAAAACCATCTGTTTGAAATTTCTTCTTCTCCCTATCAATTGTCTTCAGAAGCAATGCCGGAATCATCTCTCAGTCGAAATACTATTGATCTGTCAACAAAATGCATACAGACTATGTTCGCTAAAAAGGGGTTTACCGCTTGTGGAATTCATCGAGAGATCGACTGATCATGGTAGCGGAGCATATATGAGCGCTTTTTATCGGGAGACCGCAGTAATCTAATCCACTGGCAGGAGCTGCACCTGCACCTCCATTCCCCATCCCTTTCGGCCACTTCATCGTGGAGCCCATGACTATGGAGAGTGGGAGAAATCTAGGTGAACGGACCAAAATATCCCTTTCTTAGGCCCACCAAGAGCACATAAAAAGAAATATATCTGAGGAAATCCAAACCTCAAATTCTCATTGGCTGCTGTGAGCTGATGTGGCACTTACCTCCAAAATGTAATTATCTTATCTACTCTTGCCTACCCCATCCAATGACAGAAAGACCTCACTTTGTTCTCTTTTCATTTATCTGATCCTATGGATCCTCTATATATATAGCCCTTCACTAATATCTCTTTCAGTGCTCTCCTTCTGGTGCTTTGTTTGTACTTTTAGTTTACAAGAGAGGATCTTTACACCTATCCATTTCAGCATAATTTCGGAGCTCTCAATTTGCAAGAACCTCATGGCTCTTCAGGCTGCTGCGTTGGTTCCATCCGCTTTCACCATCCCAAAAGAGGTTTGCCGTTGTCAATCCATTGCTCTCTGTACTTTCCCACACTTGTGTCTGACAAAAATGAGCTGGACTAAGGATTATGGATAATAGGCATCTGAAGAGTTGAGAGAGAATTTTTCAAATTCTATTGGCAGGGCAAATCTAGTGCATCCTTCAAAGATTCGAGCTTGTTTGGGGTTTCATTTTCTGAGCATGTCAAAGCTGACTTCAACTCCTCTGCATTGAGGTGCAAGGTAATTAGCGTCTACTACATTGGTTCTGTTCACTACCCTCAAAATGAGCTATTGAAATGAATTATCATAGTTTCACTTCACCGAAAATGAGCTACATGAAATGAATTATGATAGACTACTTGGAAAAAAAAAAATGGAGACATAATTTCAAGGATCTGAATTTCAGGAAATCATTATCCTCTAGCATCCAAGCTGTTTACTGATGTGTCAAGCTGAAAATTTAGTTGCTTTGGATGTGAAACTCGTGTTAACAGTAGCAGAGTATTTAATGCAGAGGGAATACAACCAAAGAAATGGCGCTGTCAGAGCCCAAACAACAGCTTCAGCTCCCTCGGTGACCCGGGCCTCCCCTGAGGGCAAGAAAACCTTGAGAAAGGGCAGTGTCGTGGTCACCGGTGCCTCGTCCGGATTGGGTCTGGCCACTGCCAAGGCTCTTGCTGAGACCGGAAAATGGCACGTGATCATGGCCTGCAGGGACTTCCTTAAGGCCGAAGGAGCTGCCAAATCGGCTGGGATCGCCAAAGAGAACTACACGATCATGCACTTGGACCTTGCCTCGCTTGACAGCGTAAGGCAATTCGTTGATAATTTCAGGAGATCAGGACGGCCGCTTGATGTTCTTGTCTGCAACGCTGCTGTTTATCTGCCGACTGCTAAGGAGCCCACTTTCACAGCTGAAGGATTTGAGCTCAGCGTCGGGACTAACCATCTTGGGCATTTCCTCCTTTCAAGGCTGTTGCTTGAGGACCTGAACAAATCTGATTACCCATCAAGGCGACTCATCATAGTCGGCTCAATCACAGGTACCAATTATAACCTTACTGATTGGAGTTGCTACATGAGATGACGTGCTTTAGATATGTGTTTTCTCGTAAGACTCTGCAAAGGGTTGGCGTTCGTTGTCAATGCGTATGATCATGAGTTCACTCAATCAATAAGTAGTTGAATTCTTGAGTTAATGTTGCTAATGAAGTTGATTCTTAAAATTAGGGAACACAAACACCTTGGCTGGGAATGTACCTCCGAAGGCCAACCTTGGTGACTTGAGAGGACTGGCAGGAGGGCTGAACGGGCTGAACAGCTCGGCAATGGTTGACGGTGGAGATTTCGATGGCGCCAAGGCCTACAAGGACAGCAAGGTGTGCAACATGCTTACAATGCAAGAGTTCCACAGGCGCTACCACGAGGATACGGGAATCACGTTTGCATCCCTATACCCAGGCTGCATCGCCACAACCGGCTTGTTCAGGGAACACATCCCGCTCTTCAGGTTGCTCTTCCCGCCTTTCCAGAAGTACATCACCAAGGGCTTTGTATCCGAAGATGAAGCCGGAAAAAGACTTGCTCAGGTAAAAAAGATAAAGAAACAGAACGAGATCTTCTTCAGCAATCTTCTTCAGGTTTTTACGAGGCAATTAAGTTTTTGATCGGATGCTAAGTTTGTTTGCTTTCTGTGATTCAGGTTGTGAGTGAACCGAGCTTGACAAAGTCTGGGGTTTACTGGAGCTGGAACAAGGATTCAGCATCGTTCGAGAACCAGCTGTCCCAGGAAGCAAGCGATGTCGAGAAGGCCCGTAAAGTTTGGGAAGTCAGCGAGAAACTTGTTGGTTTGGCCTAAATGAGCGTTTTGGATTGTCCCCAAATGGGTCCTTGGAGGAAGAGGATGTTCATCGGGAAGACGGTAGAGTTGATTCCTTTTTAATCAATCACGGAGCTTAGAACTGGAGGATGAGCGATTGGAAACCAATTTTTCATTTGTAGCGGTAGGTGTGTAAGTTTGGCTTGGCAATAAAACAGCTTCCGTCTTCTTGCAAAGTTACTCGTAGCAGCAGCAATATAACCAGGCAATGAACTTTGGAGAACTTGAGACAATGTGCTACATGGTTTCTGTCTGTCATACACATGCATCACTGGCATGCGAAATTGTTCTAAATGTTTCCCTTACAGCGTAGTGCAGAAGAATTGCAGAGACTATTTAGCACGGAAATTAGCCGATAAGATGCAAAACTGAGGCGAAAATTAGCAAGGGTTGGATCAAAGTGCACTCGCCTCAATGCTCAGAAGCTAAAAGAAACCTCTCTTATATCTTTGGCCCCCGAAAGAATTCACTATGCTTTGGTTTATCATCGTTCCCTTCTGTACATAAATAAGTAGAATTCTCGCAAACTCTGGGGCACACGCTCTTTCCATTTTCGAATCAACGGTGGTACTCATTGTCGCTACTGACGTTGCTAAGAAAGAAAGCGACTTTTACTTTTACTTAAAAATCTGTCATATTTGTCACCAGGGTCAACGACTATGAAACGGGTCATGTTCTTGACAGCAACCGGAGGAACTGAAGTATAATAACCATCGCTAAATGAGTTCACATTTCATCTTCTTGAAAGTACGTAGGAAATTGTCTGGACGGCGTCTGAACTGAATCCATCTTATAATGACATGAAAACAATGGCAAATCCAGCGAAAGCGGTGGAACTTGGAGGAGTAAAAGGCGACTGTGTCTTAGCGGAGTGATCGCACAATGTTAATGCTAAAAGCATGCCTTTCGCGCCGCATTCTCATTCTGCGCTTGCGAAATAATTCGGGTACTGCTGACCATTGCGCGTCTTCAAATCGAATGGTCCGTTAGAACATCGACGATCGACTTTGCCGACTTTGCCGCCACTTACTGGGTCTCGAGCCTCATCAAAACTCATCAGTTATTAACACAACAGAGAGTTGGATGAATGCCCTCGTGAGCCTCATCTCTCCTCCTCGCTTCCAATATGGTTCGATCCCACATCACTTGCAACTTGAAGGCATCATCTGACCTCGTCACTATTTTTATTTTATTTAATTTTGAGGATAAGCCACAGAAAATCCTACACTCTACTCATTGAGACACAATTTACCTTAAATGATTTTTTATGACATAAAAAACCCCAAACTTACACCCATATGATATATTTTTCTCAAACTTATACCCGTATGACACATTTACTCAAACTTCTCGAACTTTTTTTGTAACGCCAAAAATTTCAATGTATCACACTATACAAATTTGAGATAACTGTCTCATATGGGTATAATTTTAGGATTTTTTGGTGTGAAAAAAAAGTTTAAAGTAATTGTGTCACAATTGACGTGGCTTAAAGGTTTTGTGTGGCATTTTACTCTCTTGTTTTTCGATCGAAAAGATGTTTTTATTCAAACGACTAAGTGAAAACAGAAGACCCCAACAGAACAGCCTGGCATTTGAGCACTGGACTGGGCTGGGTGGTTTTGCATCAAGGCCCAGAGCATCCGACACAAGCCCGAAACTGGCCTCGCTTTCGCACTTTTCATCTTCTTCTTCGCCTCTTCTTCTTGTTCTTCATCCAGGGTTTTGCGAGGGGTTTTTTAGATCAGTCTCTGTCGGCGCATAGCAACTCAAGCTAGCGTTCCCACATCACTTGCAACCTGAAGGCATCATGTCACCTCGTCACTATCTTTTTTTTTTCTAAGATAAAACCACAAGAAAACTCCCACACATTTACCTTAAAACTATTTTTTTTAAGACAAAAAATTCCAAACGCATACCCATATGGCATCGCTCACTCAGGAGGTCCTCCTCGAAAATGCATAATTATTTAGCTACAACAACCTCTTTGCCGTGACACAAGTATAAGTTTGAGGGTAATGATAAGCCTAATCAATCCAAAAGAACCCAAGTCATCGCACAATCACGATCCCAATCGATCCGCCCATGACACTTGCATAATACATTTATCCTAACTTTTTTTTTTTTTTGTAACATTAAAAATCTTAATGTATACATTGTATAAGTTTGACGTAAATGTGTTATAATATTGGTGTCAACAAAAATTTGAACTAAATATGTTAAAGTTGGCTTGAGGATTTTTGGTAGCTTGTTATCCTTTTATTTTTCGATGGAAAAGATCTTTTATTCAAATGAGTGAGTGAAAACAGAAAGACCCCAACGGAACAGCTGGGCAATCGTTCCATTTTCAACGGGTCCGACAACCCAATCCGCCGCCACGCTTATATTATGGATCTGAACACTAAATTGGGCCGGACCTTTTGCATTAGGCCCATTTATTTTTCAAGGCCCAACTTTCGATACAAGCCCAAAACTGGCCCGTGCTTTCGCGCTTTTCGTCTTCCTCATCTTCGCCTCCTCCTCTTCTAGGGTTTTGCGAGGGGTTTTCCTGATCAGTCTCTTCGTTTCTGCTACGCATTCGAGAATCAATGGCGAAGAAGCGAAAGCAAAGAGAAGCGGAGACTAACGGGCCGGCGGCGAAGAAGGAAGATGCTGCGGCATCGGAGGAGAGGCCTAAGCGGACGCTCCTCGGTTGGAAGGAGAAGCCGCAGGAGAACGCCGATGCCGCGGCCGCCGCTCCAGGTTTCAGGAACAAAGAGAAGGTCCTCGTCACTTGCTCTCGTCGCATCAATTTCAGGTTCGAATCGTTTCCTGGGTCCTTATTTCCGTTCTTTGTTATCTTTTTATCTTGGAGCGAATTCGTTTGTTCCGATGTTGAGGAATTCGTTGACGGCGGCAGGTACCGGCATTTGATGTTGAATGTGGTGTCGCTTCTGCCGCACTGTAAAAAGGACAACAAGGTCGAGTCCAAGGAAACCAAAGGCGCCACCCTCAACGAGCTCGTCGAGCTCAGGAATTGTTCCTCGTGCCTGTTCTTCGAGGTAGAATCGAACCCCCGGTTTCGACAAATTCTGTATAGTTAATTAATCGTTGCTTTCCATGCTTTTCATTATTAAATGTGAATATTCATGTATAGTTTCATACTTGTTATAGTTTCATCGGTGTGAAAAACCGTGTTTTTCATCTGTCTATAGTTGGAGGAAACCATACCTGTAATTGGTGAGTTAAAAATATAGACATCACCCGCATTCTTATTAAGTTTCCATACGAGAGATATCCATGACTTATAACCTAATAATAAGAGGCATAGCTGGAGAAAAAAGCGTGTGTTTTTTCGGAGAAAGTCCGCGACTTGCGCGTGAATTTCCGGTGATTGATGCGTTCTCTGTTCTTCCACTTCAGTGCAGGAAACATTTGGATCTCTACCTGTGGATGGCAAAGTGCCCCAATGGTCCATCGGTGAAATTCTTAGTAAATGCCGGTAATTTCTTTTGTAGAATCTCGTCAGTGGAGCTGCTGTATTAGTGTCGAGCTGCGGATTCGACTTGTTTGTGATCCTTGTAGCATTTTCGGGTTGGGGACTCTGATGAATTTAAGATTGATCTAATCTCTCTTGTTCTGATATTTTAGTGCACACTATGGAAGAACTGAAGCTTACTGGAAACCATTTGAAAGGCTCGCGTCCCATTTTAACTTTCTCAGACAATTTCGATAAGGACGTGCATTGGTTGCTTCTGAAGGAGATGCTCATTCAGGTATATACAATGGCTTTTCTAGTACATTCAGATGATATCCTGTGCAACGCTCGGGATTATCTCTGTCCATTTTGCGGGGTTACCACTGATCATCTTGTTGTTTTTAATTTTTTGTTCTTGTTTTGGTCCTTTCAAAATCTTGAAGCTCTTGAAGCTGAGTATGTGTCTGCTTGCCAGCAGTTTTAGATATGTGTCTGCTTGCCAGCAGTTTTAGATGATGCTTTTGCATAAACTTTGTGGAGATTGTTCAGTTTAGCTGATGTTCTTTTATTTTAATCTACTTGGCCAGATTTTCGGAACTCCAAAGGGACACCAGAAATCTAAGCCACATCATGATCATGTCTTTGCCTTCTCAATTGTCGATGATCATATATGGTTCCGAAACTACCAGGTTGGTTTGAAGCCCACTTAATTGATGGAATATTGTTTGGCATTCTTAGATTTCTTGCTCTCAGACCACAAGCATAGATATTTGCCTCTGTAGTAGGACTTAATTTTGAGCTTTTGAGCTAAAAAAAAAAAAAACTCGGAAAGAATATTATACCTGGTGTTAAGGCATCTCGATTTAGAATTTCACTTATTATGTGGATGTCCTGCCTTCTACAGTTATAGATTATACATATATGGTATATGTGCATTCAGGTGAAGGAATTAAGCATTCTGGAGACTTCTATATGCAGTTTCAAAATGCATGTTATGACTGTATATTACCCGGTTGTGGAACAGAGTTTAAGAATTGCTAAAGACTATGTAGGAACATGATGCGATGCTGGCAATTGAAGTTTGAGCTGGCTAATTCAGCTCAGGACTATATTCATTAGAAAATTCTTTTTTGAATTATATTTCCTTTCCTTTATATTGATGTTTTGTCTGTCAAAAATCAGATAGCAGTTCCACACATCGAATCGGATAAGGTGTCTCGAGGGAGCTTGGAAAAAATGACTCTCGTTGAGGTATTCTCCCATGAAAATGACCTGTATGGTGTATACTTATAAATGTGCATGAGCATGATCATATTCTCTGATGTATATTCCAGAACTGTGTCAAATCTTGCAGAAAATTTGAGTCTTAAATTGCTCATCTCTTTGCTCTATTAGGTTGGCCCAAGATTTTGTTTGAATCCGATCAAGATATTCGGTGGTAGCTTTGGAGGCCCTACGCTTTACGAAAATCCATTTTACGTATCGCCTAACCAGGTAAATTTACTGGGTGGATTAAAACTGCTGATTTGCCTCAAAGTGGTACCAGTACAAAGCAGCCCCTGTTTATTTTTTTTTCCTTGTTCTTTTCGCTAAAGGATTCTTCCTGTCATTGCATCCTTTTCCCTTTTATAACTTGTAAAAACATGCATTAGTACCATGGCCTTTCCATCTCGACATGCTAATAATGTTTTGTGCTCCTGTTATTTCAGATTCGTGCACTGCAGAAAAAGAAGAAGACAGGCAAGTATGCCAAGAAGGTCAAGGCTAAAACAAGAAGAAAGATGCATGAGCTATCAAATCCGCTGGAGCCTGATGAATTTGCTGATATGTGGAAAGAGTAAACTATACGCTCCTTTCATCTTTGAATCAAAGGGAAAAAGAGAGAACGTATTACCTTGTAGTCATCATGAAGTTACGGAATTTTATCCGTCGAGATTTTGTATGAATTCTATATCGTGATAAATTTTGGCAGTTTCAGTTTTGGTAAAGCTGTATCACTAAGTAGAGTTTTTTCTTTTTGAAGTGCATTAAAGTTGGATTGAAAATTGAATCGGATAAAATAACTTGATATTTGAGCTAAATTATCCTTTTCTTTGGTGTAAATATTTTGGGTGAAGAGAAAATCATATTATATTGGTCCACTAATTGGACCTAGACCCATTTTAAATCCATTTGATTAGAATTAGATGCAATTAGGAGCATATCCTGAAAAATTTCTTTGTTGGGTTAATAAAATCATAAAAAACGTTTCAATTTAATTTTTATTTACATATAATAATGAATTTGCCTGGATCGATACATGATTTTCTTTTAGTTTTTTCTGGGATCAGGTCTTATATTAAGAAGTCTTTGGGATTGGTTCTTGTTTCTATATCCTTATTTTATATTCCATCGAACTCCCATTTTGGTAGCGGCTGATCAGCTCCTTATTTATGTAGAAGCTATGAATGTTTTTCATTCTATTTGCCGAGATGTTCATGAATGGTCCAAAATATTACAAAGATCTGAATCTTTGGGTTGATATATTGTACAAGTATTTTGATTACGCTAATTACCACTATTTTAGATATGTCCTGGTAGACGATAAATTCAAACCTAATTATTGAGCAAGATTTGATAAGTAATTGTTAACAAATCTGAATTTATTTATCAACAAATATTTTTTTCCATTTGAACTCGTTTACATTATTCTTTAGTTGTTTTGATAGGTGCAGTGTTGTTGCTCATCAATGATAAATCTTTATAACTATTAATAGCAATCAAAATTCAACTTTGCTTACTATCATCAAATCCATTTATCTTCAATTCTATTTAAAATTTGTTCATGTATAAAATATAAATTCTTTATTTCGATCCATTACCAAATATCAACAAAATACTTATTATATCAGTCAATTGAATACACTGAATTTTTGTTCATATTGAAATAAATCAAAATTAATAAGGAGGTGGTCAATGATACTCGAACTCTACCTGTTATGAGTGCCTATTTATTTTCTATTGATATTTATGAATTGATCAGCAGTCGAAATATGATCATGACCCTTATGTGTCTTGAACTTATCCTCGATGCGGCTAGTATAATTTTATTTTGTACACTGCAGGAGGGGTGAGAAATTTCTGTATTTCGCTATCAATTTTATTTGCGGACAAATTTTATTTCGTACACTGCAGGAGGTTCCTTTTTCTATAAATAGGCGTTCTGTTCCGCATTTATGCTTTGTCGCCCTTCGGTTTTTAATGATTCTTAAAGGATCAAGTTTTTCTCTCTACTTAGCTTTTCATTCATGTGAACAACATTGATTACTTGTTCTTTAGGCTGGTATCCAATATCATGGTCAAGAAAATTAAAGAACAGAAAACCAATAAAATTTCTGCTTCCTGGAGGCAATTAGTTTTTGCTTAGATAAGCTCTCATATATCATTACTACATTACAGACAGGATAAGGAAATAACAAGGATTTTGCAACTGGTGAGTGATGTGCAAGGATGAGATCTCGAGTCGATTAATGTGAATCCCACTCCATCCAGTTCGATTCGCTCCCTCGGCGAGGAATGCTGTTCACCCTGGTGAACTTATCGACCTTGAAATTGGCCCCGCACATCACACCCTCACTGTCCACCCTCGGCATCGCCTTCATCTTGTTCATCGGATGCTCGAAGCTCATCAGTCCTCCTTCACTGTGGAACATGCACCCTGCAAATGAAAATTCATTGCGGATTCATCACCTCTCATTCATCACTAAGTAGATTAAACAAACGATGTCTATGTAATGTTACATCTCTCTACAGTTGTGGGTGCCCTCACGTACCTTGGGGGAAGGGAGCATATGACTTGGCACACCCTGCCTTTATGACTTCCTTGTCATCACATATCATAACAGAGCCATCACCTGCAATCCCCCAGTACAGCTTTTCTCCTCCATCAGAACCCTGAAACCCACCATCCACATATGTCCAACAATATAAAGAACAAGAACTAAATAATATTCACTTCCTCAATCTGTATTTCCAAAATTCAGTAGGGATTACTGCTCTGCAGATCAACTTAGCTCATATTTCTCATGAACTTATGATCTTACCCAGCCAAAAGTAAAGGTTAAAGTTGAACTACCATAGCTATACCTTGAGAAAATAAAGGTTAGTACATCATGCTATTACATTACAGGGTGGAGTTGGAGACAACCAATTATGCCTGACCATTTGGTAATTTGTACAGTCAAGGATTGGTCATAACCAACTAAGACCTGATGATAACTTCTGATTCATTAGGAAACACAAAGAGAGGAGAGAAGTTCAATAATACCAGTGCAGTGAAGACGGTCCCGCTCTTGCTGTCATAGACAACGAAGGCAAAGCTACCATCGAGATCCTTCACCACCTGATCAGCCGGGTATGGACCCCTGTCCCTGAGCGTCCTGTATGCCTCTATCACAAACACGGCCTCGTTGCTTCCCTTGGCCAGCCCGTACTGCTTGTTCAGCTGATTCAGGTTGTTCAGGCTCCCCATGAACAGGCAGTATATATCATCGAACCCACAAAACAACCTAAGCAACAAACGAAACTCAAAAATAAAGTAAGGACTTGGGTTCACGTGTCGAACTACACAAGACACTCGGATCAAGCACAGCCCACGAGCCTACCTCTGGTGGAGAGAAAAGGGGTTGTCAGGCCTGACGTAGGCAAGAGCGGCAGCATTCCCGAAGTTAATGGAGAAGGTGTTGTCCGGGTGGCGCGAGACGAACTCTCTGAGGGTCTCATCTGGGAGCTTGGGCTTCCACGAGCCACCGTGAGAGGCGGGGCTGTTCAGCTCCTCCGGTGGGTGTGCACATGCCTTGTGAAATATTGCCAGCATTGTTATTGTCTTCTTGAAGACTCGTCGATCGAAGTTACTTAAACTTTTCTTTTTTTCTTGGTCGGATCAAAGTGACAAACTTTGGGAGGCGGGTTTTGCGCTTGGACTGAAAATAGAGGTGGCAAAGCAAGGATCGTTGGAATTTATAGTGTCGTTTTCGGGACCAGCGGGGGCGCGAGAGGAGTCTACTTTGGGCTGTATTATGATATTGTGGGCTATGGAACTTTAGCAGTGCAATGGATAAGGATTCCCGGACCCCGATGTGTTCTTATCTTTTTGTTTGTTTATTCATTTGTCATTTTTTGTACTTTGCCTCTGTTTTCAAGTATTCTCAGCTGAATTTTCTTGTCTCCATTCCCCTCTTCTTCTTGCCATTTCGTCGACGACTCGACAGTTGTTGCCCTTTCCACCTCTTACGTCACCATTCGACACAGTACTTTTTCCCTTTTCTCCCTGGAGATAACTTATGAGATAATCGAAAAATCGTTTGAAAGAAACACTTGCCGCCAGCTTGGTCTTGAATTTTCTAATGCAGGGAAGTGATAAAGATGTCTGCATCACTGTGATGTATTAGTAAAATCGAGACGAAGATATGTTTTGGTGGGAGGGCAAGGAATCAAAGATGTATCATCTTTATCCGCAAGTGGGTGTGACCGCGACGCCGTAGAAGAGTCATCCGGCGATTTGCCATCTGTTTCTGGCTCCTGAGTCTTGGGTTTCCTGTGGGTACATCTGGGGCTCACCATGGAAAAAGAGAGGCTGCATTTCATTTTCATCGTGTACGGGGCTCTACTTGGTCAGGCGTGCGGTGGCCATTGCTTTAGGGTAATTATAGTCAAACCGGTCTCCATCAGCCCCCAGCTTTTCCATAAATTATTAAGAGGTGGTGATTAGTGTCATGACATGTTGAGAAATTGCTCGACATTCGGAACTAGCTTAGTGGAGCCTTAATCATTTCGAGAGCTGGAACTTTATCCTTTTGTCCAAGGACGTTTGCTAACTTATGATCTTGATTAGGAGCATAGACAAACATAAATTGTCAACATGCATGTATGAGTTGTTTAAAAAACCTCACATCAAATATATTAACGAATGAATATGAATCTAATTGAATATATTGATAATGATAGATTTGAGCTTCCCCTTGGTAATCTACCCAAATGAAAGCGTTGAGTTTTTGTTATGTACTCCAAGCAACTAACATTAAAGCCAATAATTGATTGGTGGCTCACTTCCAACATGAATCAATGTTTGATGAATATCTCAATAAATAAATGGTTTGGTCTAACAAAAAAGACTTAAAGTTAAAGCAAGCTTTGTGGTCCAAAAATATGAGCCCAACAGTCGCTTTTATGGTTCGACTTGGAGAAAGAGACTAGAAATAAATGTGGGTGTTGGAAATTCAACTCTAAACATGTTGATGCGAAAGATATATGAATCAAGGGGGAGCATATTTAACGTTGAGTTTATTGGTGAAGGGGATTGATGAAATGGTCATGTAAATTGTGTTAAAAATGCCCCATATTGAAGAATTAGTGTGATGTTGAATCTTTAGTATATTTTAATTAGTTCATAACTCATTTGCTTTTGGTAAAGATATATCCAATTGAATATATTCATGGGCCCGAACTCTACCTTAGTAATCTCTCTGGATGAAGGTATTTTTTCAGTATGAAAAAAGAGAATAGAGAACACAATTTAGCACCGAGGTCAAACATGAGGGGTGGATTGTCGAGCTACACCCGTGAACATTCCCTTGGTGATCTCCCTGGAACAAATTCAACTATTGAGCACTCGTCGCTCGCAATAATCCGTCACCATCGTGACCGTATTATCGCCAATTGAATTTTTACGAAGATATGTGGGGGCGGCTTTCAGTTTCCTCAGAATTATTTTTTGAAACTAAGTGATTATTTGCTAGGGCATGTCAATATTGATTGAAATATGTATTTATATAATGGACGCACCCCTTCGTCCCCCAATCGAAACCCAACGTAACATGGGCCGAGAAGGGTGAATAAAGCTTTGACTTCGTGGCGCAAAAGAGATGAGACAGAGCTTGTCTCGGCTCGGCCCACTAGTTTTTTTACTGTAGTGTCAATTTGATCCGCGGCTGTTCTCGAAAAAGAATTAGATCCGCGGCCCATTGTATTGTTGGGCTGCAAAGCACGCGTTTAATGATGGTAGCCTTGGGCCTGCCTCTAAAAGGAAATGCTATGGTGAGAAATTGATTTTGTCTAGTTGGTGTGTCAAATCATGCCATAAAGTAGAAGTGGGTAATTGAATTTCTAAACAATTATATTTTATAACACTCTTACATCTCCCTCTCTCTCCATTTCTCAACGTAGTCGAACACTTCAATAGCCAAATTTTCACCAGCGGAACAATTACAAAGGGTCATAAATTTATTATGTAAATGTCAGTGCAGCTATAAATATTTCAATTTAACTTATTTAGTTAAAAACCATTGATAATATGTTAATGTAGTTCTATATCAACGCCGGCATTGCCACGTAAAGCCAATAGCTTCCACGTTAGCAATTATGTCAGTTGTGGGGCCTTAGCAATGATCGAGGACCAACCATAGGCATGGGCCAATCTCGCCAACCTTAAACGACGCTCGACCTCATTCGATTTGGCAAGGACGAGTGTTGCTTGCCTGTGGTCTAGAACAAGAAGAATAAAAGAATAAAAGAATTCAAAAATTTTATACAAAATTCAAAAAAAGAAAAAAAAAGAAAAAAATTTGTTTATGTTAGCGTAATAGTGCCACGTAAAATTATTAGTGTCTATTTCAGTAATTGCCAGCCAAAATTATCTAGAAGAGTTACATTGACAAATAATTATATGTTTATAAATGAATTCAAATCTGTACAGTAGATTCATGACTTTTCTATTAATCTCTCATTCTTTAGCTAGTGAATGTGGATCCTACCCCGACCAAAAAGAAATATAGATCTTGTGACTGAATTGGTTTGTCATGTCAGCAATAGGGGCCAAATTTGTGCGAATCCAAGATTATAATTTTTATTATGATCCTAAACAAAGTTTAAATACCAAATCGAATGCTGACAAAGCATTCAGAAATAAAATCTAACATCGTCTGTCTCCCAAGAGGCTTTTAAGCTCATGGTGTTGTGCACACCTCGATGACGCTCCTCCTGTCCTCCCAAAAGAGAGAGACGATGGATTAAAAGGCACGCAAGTTGAGGCACGCCGAAAGGGGAGATAAGCGACAATAATGTCGATGAACGCTTCTCATAACAATGTCGTGTAGTGCAATCAGTGACACTGCCTATCATGTCCTTCCAAAGTCCCATCACGTTCTTGTACTGAATCGCTCACATGCGAGACGTACTGATGCTTTCCCATCTCATGCTTCACTGCTTTATCTGATGCCACTGCCTTAATAGTTTCCTACCCTACTTTACCTCCTCTCTACCTTGAAGTCACCCAGTAATTAATCGTCGAAGTTGTGGATTACTGATGAATAAATGGATTTAAGATCTCTCGATAGCGAGCGATTTCATATTTGAGCCACTCGTCGAAATTTCTTTGCTCGTGTCTTATCTAATTCACAAAATCAGTGCATGCCAGGATAGCATTGATTGTATACTTGAGGTAGGGTTTTTGTTTTTTCACTATAAATGAACATATGTATGAAAATCGACCGCATGCGACGGACCAGTTGATTTGCATCAATGCTTGGTGTGGTAAAGCAGTGTCGGGATCATTGTTCAGTGAAAAACGTGGTTTCGCGGTGGTACAACTGAGCGGGCAAAGGGAAAAAGCTTCTCAACCCAACGTTGATGGCAGATATTGCACATGTCTTCCTCCTACTTCTTGAGCGAACAGACAGACGTCTTTCATGGAGAACGAGACAACAGACTTAGTTTGGTAAAAAACACAAAAAGAAAAAGAGAGAAAAAAAAAAACCCTCCTCCATGTGGACTTTACGAGCCAAGCTAGGCCCCACAATGCGATAATATTTATGAGGAATCTTCATCTAGATATCTAAATGCCGATGATAAGCAACGTGGATCTTTGCTCCAATGTCGTTCTCCTGTACAAATCTGTCTAGAGGACAAGGACACCGTATATTGATGGATAAAGCAAAGAGAAAAACAAGAAAAAGGCGGTGCGACCATTGTTGTATACGACCGGACTACGGTGTGGAGTCATTCTTAAACTGCAAAAGAATAATTGGAGTTGCTGTTTCGTTAGGCATGAGATGTTTTTGGGAAAAGAAGCAAAGTAATGTGTGGGAAGGAAGAAAGAAGGCGAATGCGTCAGAAATATAACGTTGATATCCTAATCGTCAAAGTATATCCTCAGTTCAATAACTTTTTGCGTATTATTTTGTTATCTCTTTCGGATAGGTACATTCGGTAAGGGAACCGGAGGGTTTTCTATTCAGCACTTGAAAGTCACCCATTCATATCCCGCTCCCCCATCGAATACTGGCAAGTCGTGCCGAGTTAGGGTCATTTTGCGTTAAACAAATGCCCGGACCTAACCGGTATCCGGGACTTTTTGCATAAAATAGCGGTTCTTTTCTACGGCATGTCTGCCCAATACCATTACAACAGTGGACCCCCGATTCAGATTCGACGGCCCTTTTTCCCTGAAAATCAGGAAATATCTGTCCGAAAAAAACGATAATAAAAACAAAAGAAGAAGAAGATTTGCGCGTGCATGCCCGACACGGACGATAAGCTGCAGGTACTTTAATCACTTTCCAACATATATATGAAAAGGTCTACACGCATAGCTGATGGTGGTAAATCTTGTTAATTTGAGCATCAGATTCGATTGTATTTGATTTGAACAGCGTAGTTCGTGTGTTCACTGACCCAAAAAATCAGTACTTAGAGACTTACAAGTAGTTTCTTCAAATTGTGTTTGATTTGAGCGGAATAGTTTTTTTTTTTTTGGATGCCCACGATCCACCAAGCCCGTCGGGCTTACGCTAGGCAGCCCATGGTTGGTAGAGTGTGCATCGGGTAACCCGAGAATAGTTCAAAAAAAAAAAATCAAAAAATCAATATTTGGAGACTAAGGGTGCGCATGGTAAAATTTCTTGGCTGGGGAAGAGTTTTTTTTCAGAAATAGTTTTTTTCTATTTCTATTATGGGGAACAATTTCTGAGTAAAAGAACCCGTTTGGTAAGTACACAAAATTTCTACTCTTGGAATAGAAAAAGAATAGAAATACGTTTGGTAACGCAACAATTTCTCTTTTGTATTTATTTGTTTTTTATTCTTGCCCATGGATCGGCCGCGCCGCATTCGCCGTCGCACGCCCCGCCCGCCGCACGTCTGCCCGGCCACGCCGCCGCCACCGCCGACCGCCGCCCGGCCATCGGCGGTCGGCGGTGGCGGCGGCGGTGGGCGACCGACGGCGGCGGCAATCGGCATGGCGGGCGGGCGCGGCGGCGGCCACCGGCGGCGATCGGTGGCCCAGTGGCGCGCGCGGCAACCGGCGGCAGCGCCAGCGGCAAGGCGGCGGCAACCGGCGGCGGCGGCCGGCGGTGGCGGCGGCCGGCAACCGGTGACGGGCGGCAGACGACTGTGGCGGCGATCGGCGGCGCGGGCGACGATCGGCGGTGGCTCCGGGCGGTTGGAGGTGGCCGCGGCAAGAGAAAGAAATAAAACAAAAATAAAAAAGAAAATTTGCTTATTTTTAGAAATTGTTCCCAGGACAAGAAGCAATTTTTTTTTGTTTTTCGTTTCTATTCCGGGCTAACTTTTCTATTCGGGAATAGAATACAACTTGGCGCGTTTGCAAATGGGTTTTATTCTTTTTTTTTCGGGAACCAAAGAACAGAAATTGTGAGAATGAGAAATGTTCTCATGCAGCACTTAATATGTAGTTCCTTCGAATGGCTGAGAGTAAGATAGTATTGTGAGATAGGGTACCTGTTGAATCTGTACTTTAGATCCCTAGTGATAATTCATTATGCAAAAAGGGGTGTAGGGCCACATAGCAATTGAAATTCTTTTTGTGGTCACTTTTATCTTTTCACCGTATAAATATACAGAACCGTAGTCGATAAATTAGGACTTTTGCCTTCCAAGAGATCTCCCGCAAGTCTGCGAATCTGTTTTCTTAATTTAGAATCGAAAGAACAGGAAAAGCAAGTTGTTTGTTTCGCGGCTCGTTGTAAATTAATGTTGAGGCAATGTTCATGCTTGCCATAAAGTCAGCTTTCATTCTCCATT
Source organism: Eucalyptus tenuipes (assembly GCA_014182365.1). Classification (NCBI taxonomy): domain Eukaryota; kingdom Viridiplantae; phylum Streptophyta; class Magnoliopsida; order Myrtales; family Myrtaceae; genus Eucalyptus; species Eucalyptus tenuipes. The sequence goes on from CM024542.1 coordinate 8,392,665, forward strand.
CCCATCGTTGCTAAAAACTATGGTCCCCACAAATTACTCCCTTTTTCCCTTTGGTTAGCGGACTTAATGAACCTAATTGTCCCGATCAATTACTATTGTGAGACGTTGATTGACGCCAAAAAAAAGGTCAATTAGCATAAGTGCGTGGTGACGAGTGTCTCAGGTAATATAACAAGTGTTAACACCAACTTTTTTTCTTTTCCTCTCAATTGCATTTCACCTCCCATTCATTGGCCCCAGCTAACATGCATACAATTGCAGTTCTTGCTACTCATTGGTTCTTCTCATAAGAGGCGATAACCCATGTTCAATCTTAGCTTAAGGAAGAAGTCGACATATATTTAGTTGTGGGTCTGGCCACAATATTGCAAACACTTGCTACTCCCTTTTTCAGTGCTAAAAATGTACGTTATACAAATAATATTGACTTATTTTCTATAAGTTTTAACTTTTGGGATGAGCAATTTACTTAATATCGTATCAGAACACAAGTCACAAGCTTACATTCCAGCATTGCTTTTCATCTTTTTCCCCGCCCTTTTATTTTTTCTTATTTTCCTTGTTATCTTGTCTCCGTTTGCTGTTTAATATAGTCTTAGAATAAGGCATGTTTAATATTTAATCAAAGAGGCCATTAGAAGCTTCTCCTCTGATATTATATGCAATTTTGATGGGACCATTGTCAACTATTTTAAAAACTTAAGCTATTAGATGAAAGTGTAATTCAAGATGTGTTTGTTCTTAAAAGCTGAAACTGTTAAAGTGTGATTTAGGATGTGTTTGTTTAGTGGAAAATGAATGATTTAGAAAGTGTTTTCCGAAAAATGACTACTTGTGTCATTTATAAAAAAAATGAATCAAAAATATTTTCATCGCTCACGAAAATAATTAAGTATAAATTATTGTCAATAATGAGACATTTTTTTATTGACAAATTTGTCTAAACGATATAACCAATCGATTTCTGAAAAATATTTTTCAAATCTTAAGTTTTCATAAAATAAATGCATTTATTATATTTAAATAGTCTATTGATACATACAAGATGTTTTTCCTTTTTATACTTGCCTGATGTTTTCCTCATTCCTCTCAAAAGAGAGAGATGATGGATTGAAGCAGCGAAAGTAGAGGCTTGCCGAAAGAGGAGAACCGACCCGTCGTTGCAAGGTTTTCATAAGAATGTCGTATGGTGCAATCAGCCCCACTGCCTATCATATGCTTCCAAGGTCCCATCACGTTCTTGTGCTTCTCTTTCAAAGCTTATAGTTCACTACTTCTGATGCCATTACCTAGTTTCCTTCTAGGTGTGACCCAATCTGGCTCGGTCCTACCTAAGAACAAGGAATTGGACCGGTTTCCAATTTCCAAAATTGGGAGCTAGATCATACTAGTTCTCAATGGAACCAATCATTATAGGCACAATATCTTGCAATGAAATTTCACGCCCGAAGTAAACAAGTTTGTCCAAAACATAACCATCACATTCTCATCTCATCGTGAACATTTTAAAATAGTATGTAACAAAATCTCATGCTACCCAAATAGATTTCCCTCATAAACGAGTATCTTGTCTGTATCACTTTTATTTGAACTACATTCTAATCAATAAACTTACTCTAATTGAATGCATAATTTAGTCAAACGTGCCCCAATGTGAGTTCAGCTAAAGTGGAGGCATGAACATTGTGGAAAGATCGAAAGAGGAAAGCAAGAGGAGGCTGTGTGAAGGATTTTAGATTATTATGTTTACATTATATATATATATATATATAAGCAGTCCCAGTTCAGTCAGTTCCCCTCTTCTTGGAACTCGGAACTGGATGGCCCTAACACTAGTTCTACTTTTAGGAATGAGGAATTGGACCAGTCCGGTTCAATCCAAGCAATTCCCAATTCGGTCGATCTATCTTGCTCACCCCTATTTCCTTCCCTACACCACATTCGCCTAGTAACTAATAATCCAAGTTGTGGACTTAGTATATACTTAAACCTAATGAAAGTATACGATAATTACATCATTTGACTTACCGAGGAATAAATGTATATGGACTTCTCCCTAATGAATTATTGATTTTCATTGCTGAGTTGCATGTCCAAATTCTTGTTCGTTTCTTACTCAATCCATAAATTAGCATTTTTTTTTTTTTCATTTTGAAAGCATATATGTAGGAAGATCAGTCGCATGCCATGGACCAATTGATTTGCATCATTGCTTGCCGTGGTATATAGTACTGTCAAGATTTCAGGGAAAAAACGTGGGTTCGTGGAGGTACAGTGATAAGGAAAAAGGCAATGCTTACAGTGTTCGGACCGCGCTCTGATGGCAAATATTGCTCGCCTCTTTCTCTGACTTGATGAGCAAACAGACACCCTTAATGGAGAGGAAGACGACACGTCCATTGGTCAGTTCAGTGACAACTTGATAACTAGTCTTGCCCCCTTGATGCAACAGAGGACAACATCCCACTGAACCCCTCCGACAAGTGGGCCGAATAAAGCCGAACTAGCAAATCGAAGAAATTAATAATGTTCATTTGATGATGGATGATAAAAAAAAAATTATCAAAAAAATCATAAATTTATTTTACTTATATTAATTTAATTATAAACTTTTAAATTTTGTCAATTCAGTTAGAAATCTTTTGACAATTTATCGATGTAATCCATTTGATCAATTTTGTTCCAAAGTCATTAAGGTATATGTCAACCATCTTTCATGACACATCCAGCATTGATAAGGACAATTTTTGCAATTTTTTTAAAACATCACATCAGCATTTTAGTCGGATTTTATCGATTTTAGTACTTAACGGATTTATTTTGCTCCGATTTTGACACTTAAATGTATATTTCCTAACTTTTAACAATTAAGTATCCATTTGTGTCAAGTTTTGGCACGCTAAGGATCTGAATCTCAACTATAAATGAATGATCGAAGTTGCTTTTGTTAGGTGGTCCTCACTCCTCAAGCTTTGTGACCAAGATTAGCACGACAGAATGTTTAACACGGCATCTTGGATCAAACCAATTACAACCCTATAAAATTGTGAAATTGGTTTTTGGGAGAAGAAGTAGAATAATATTTAGAAGGATGTAAGACCGTGAACGCATGAAAAATTTATGTCAAATCATTGCTATCCTAATTGATAATATTATATGTTTTACATCAAGAACAGGAGCTCCACATTAAAACGGGCATGCAACATTTAATGTGTGTGATTTCTTTAAGTTATCAAAGTTCTTGAATGACAGCTCTCTAAGTTGGGTAAGATACTTGTAATCTCACCTACCAAGCCCGATTATGAAACTATGAGGATAAGAGTTTGTCGTGATTATAACATAGACAAGGTCTAGGAGTAATCAATCAAACACGGGCGAAAAGTGCCTTACTTTGACTACTTTTGCATATTGTTTTGCTATCCTTCCAATTTAAAAAAAATAGTTACCTATCGGGGTTGGCATAGATCGACAGGGAGTCGGAAGATTTTCAGTTCACCTGCTCACATCTCCTCGTTATTACCCAAAGGCTTGAAAGCACCTCTATGATTGGATTTTCGCACCCGTGCCCTAGGACCGTCGGAAGATAAAAATAAAATGACATTTCTATCTAATTCGTTTCCTTTTCGATCGTGCTTCCTGTCCTGTTGATGCTCAAGTTGATTTTCGAGTTAATTAATATCGGTTGATTTGTGGGAAGTTTCTGGTTCTCCGACTGATGAGGCAGCAGCTGGGAGAAAGCGAACCACTCTTATATTTATGACGATCCAAAGAATTATTGCAATTGGGAGACAGGTAAGCGTACTGATTTTGAAATTATTGTCCTTTTGTACGACATATCTGTCAACAACCCAATACAGTGGACCCCCGATTCAGATTTCACTTTCTTCCCCCCACCCCCGCTAAAAATCAGAAAGTATCTACCAGAAAATGTAATGTTATAAAAAGAAAATATTAAAAATTATCTATTTTTTTAAAAAATTTATTACACTTTTACCAATTCAATATTAAATATTTCAATTAATTAAGTTCATCTTATCAATTTTGATTGAAAATCGCATTGATTCCGATCATTTTATGTGTAACAATGATGCAAACATAAACAATTTTATAATTTTTAAAAATATATTTGAGTTTTTTTATTTTTATTTTTCATTTTTATATACTTTTTTTTTTTCTATGTTGGTGAGGTGAGGCCAATCCTTGCTGGTTGCAAAGGCCTCACCCAAGGCTATCGTGACCTTGCCAATCATGGGTGAAGGCATGAAGGCCCTTGCCAATTATGGGTGAGGATCACTTCGCCTGTGACTGGCGTGGGCACGATGGCTATGGGCAAGTCCTTTGTGGCCTCGTGGGCCACAAGAGAGAGCACAAAGGCTCTCAACTGTGACCAACGAGTCCGCAATAGTGACCAAGGTGGCCCTCACCCAGTATGAGGGAGGCCTTTGCGACTAGCGAGGGTGGCACATAAATAAAAGGAAAAGAACACGAAAAAATAATGAAAATAATAAAAAAAAATCAAGTTTTTGAAAAATGGGAAAAAACTACCAAAAATCCTAAACTTTACCTAAAATGATAAATTTACTTCAAACGTTTTTTTTGTGGCATGAAAAACCTCGAATTTTGCAAACCGTGACACATGTACCCCACCAAGGGCATTTTTGTCTTTTTTATGTTTTTCCTTTTTCCTTTTTTTTCTTATTCTTTCTTCCCTTCGTCGGTCATGGAGGAGGGAAGCCGAGTTAGGAGAGGGTTGCTCTCGCTAGATCCGGCGAGGGCGGCTTGGCCCTCGCCGGCGTTGAGCAAGGACAGTCCTCACTAGATCTGGCAAGGGCACCCCTTGCCTGAGTTAGGCGATGGGTGCCCTCGTCGGATCTGGCGAGGGAGGCCCTCGCCCGACGTCGGTCGCGGGGCGGCCCCTCATCTAACCCCGAGTTTTCCCTTCCGCCATGGCCCGCGGAGGAAGAGAGAAGAAAAAGAAAAAATAAAGAAAATTTAATAAGTAAAATACCAAAATGCCCTATAATTTAATGTAGATTTCACACGAGATAGAAGTCAAGGTTTTTGTGTTATGAAAAAAATTTGGGGTAAATGTGTCACGGTTGGCAAAGTTCGAGGTTTTTTATGTCACAAAAAAAAAATCTAGGGTAAAATTTGTCATTTTAGGCAAAGTTTGGGGTTTTTTATGGTCTTTTCCCTTAAAAATTACAACAATTGCCTACATTAGTGCCGATGGTGCCATATAAGATAACTGACATTCATGTTAGTGATTTACGATTAAAATTGGTCGAATAAACTCAATTGGCAAATTCTCAAAAGTTTTATGATTTAATTGGTAAAATTGAAATATTTAGAACTAAATTGACAAAATTTATGACTTTTTGGACAATTTTATTGTGAGCAGGGTAATAAACTACGGATTGTTATTCAAACATAGATGGAAAGGTCTATGCATAGATGATGGTGGTGAATCTGGCTAATTTGAGCAGCGGATTCATATTGAATTTGATTTGAGCAGAGTAGCTTGTGTGCTCATCGACTGAAAAATGATGTTGTGCCCCTTGGTGATGCTTCACAAGATGGTATGTGTACACTTATAAGTAGGATATCAGCTAGATTCGTTACATAAATTAACTAATATTACAGGCACATACAATTACACATACATACATACATCTATGTGTAAGTATGAAACTAAATAAACAAGAATGCACGACCCATCTCCCACGGTAATTTGTCTCTATGAAGTCAGCATTAATTTTCCATATACACCTCGTTAATCTAATTAATGAATTTTCTTTTGTCCCATCTTGCTTGAACATCAACATCATGGGATAATTGTTAAAAAATGTTCTAAACCTGTTGTACAACTACTAATTCAATTTTAAACGTTTATATTTTGCTAATTTAATCTTATTAATTTAGGACTAGATATCTTTTTAGATAATTTTCTCTAAAAAATAACGACCAAAAAACCTCGTCCGTTGAAGAAACAGCTTTCATCGAAACTCAATGTGGAGTGAATTATGGTTTTGTCGCACCATCATGTCCTGTGCGTGGATTGTGAATTACTTGGCTAGTATTCATCACCGGCAGCAGATGAGAAACCTCACCTCCTCTAAAAAGCTCCACAAGAGGTCCCCACAAATTGACCCTTTCGCCTTTTCATTAGGGGACTTATTAGCCTAATTGACCAATCAATGACTATCATGAGACTTTCATTGACGCCAAAAAATCAAAAGGTTAATCAGCGTTAGTGCGTGGTGATGACCGTCTACAGAACTCAAATCACATTTCGCCTCCCATTCATTGGCCTCGCCCAACACTTACATAATAAAATGGTAGAATGTGATAGCGTGTTGGGAAAATTAGTCAATCAATCGTTAAATTTATTGTAGGGATGCTGATTAAATTTTAAACTCATAAATCTTTATGAAGAATTTCAATGCAATATTTCTAGCCGATCTTCGCTTGAAATCGCTGACATGACAATGTGCTATATAGGGGACAGTTGTCGATGACTGGACCACCACATCATGGATTTATGACGAAAATTAATCGAAATGATTATTTTGTAATTTTGTGAAAAAATTTAGGATTAAATTGACAAATCTAAAAGTTCACAATTAAATTGACATCTATAAAATATGTGTTTGTTGACTTGTTCTCTGAAAGTTCGAACTTTTAAGATAAACAACTTGGCCAGCACAATATCAAGTACGTCATGATTTTAATCAGGACACTCCCCTGCCTGTTATTCATCTTTTTTTTTTCCTTGTTTTCATGTCTCCGGCTGCCTATTTGGTAAGGCCTAGCAATGTTGGACACATCTCGTTCGCATGACACAGAATAAAACACAAATTAAAGTGAGAAAATCCTAATATGACAAAATATGATTCTCCTAACTTTATACATTGACATGAATTAACCCGTTTTCATATTTATTCAACTATTTGACATGTCGAATCAAAACTAACATGCTTCAAGCTTACACTCACTGACATAAATTACAAATACGATGATGACATGCCAACACGAATTACTAGGCACCCTAGTTATGTCCACGTCTTGTGTTGCACGTAAAGACTGACTTCGAGACAGGAAGTGCTAAGTAATATGACCACATGCCATTTCTCAACAGCTTATACTTTGAAGAATATAGATTTATTAAATAGGGAGGAAAGTGAGTTTAAGACCAAGGTATGGATTATGGAGTTCATATATAAAGTGTTGGCTAGCATAGTGAAATATCTCGAGTAAGAGGTTGATTGACCTCGAAATAACTTCTGATATATAATAACTTGATTACTTGTTTTTGATTTGGAGGTATATGGATCCCAAATCGAATATCCAACCACTTATCAACAAAAATTTAACCTATTAAAGTAGAGCACAAAATATTTTCTCAATAAAAAAGTCGATCGTCACTTCCTCTAAAGTTGCTAATGGACCGAAACTCCAGAAAGCGACCTACCTGACCATCCCGAGCTCTATATATGTTCCTTTCGTATCATAGTTGTTTATTAAAAACAGAAAATTACCAACTCCTCGCACTCGACTAGCGTACACGACTCAATCGATCGATCAGGATTGGTCAATGAAAGTACTGCATTAATTATGGACACCGACATCTCTGTGCGAAAATCCGTCGGATGCTAAGGACCAGTTGATTTGCATCAATGCTTAGACAGCCGATCGTGAAAATGAAAGCTTCCTCGACCCCACGCTGACGGCGGATGCTGCTCGCCTCTTTCTCCAACTTGATGAGCAAACCGACGACATCTTTTATGGAGAGGGAGACAGGGTATTCGTTGGTCAATTTAGTGACATTTGAAAAAATGACTCTTACCCACTTGATGCCCCTCCTACGTGCGGGCCGTATAAAGACAAGCTACGAGGGGTAAAGAAAACGAACGAGGAATTTGCAATCGCAGGATAGAGAAGGTGGCATGATGACCGTAGTTTACAACCGGGCTACGGTTTGGAGTCATTCGGAAACTGCAAACGAGTGACTGCGATTGCTGTTGTTGCTAGGCACGATCCTGATCGTAGATCGGGTATGCACTGATAAGATGTATAAGAAATTGCTACGACTCATTAAATTAACATGAAGCAGGTCACCGAAAAGCCGCTGATTTTAATACTTTTGTGCATCGCTTTATCATCTTTTCAATTTATTAAATTTTATCTCTAAACTCTTAAGATTAACGTAGTTGGTTGTGAGGGGCCGGAAGTCTTTTGGCTTGGGAACTGATCGCCTGCTCACGTCTCGTCGTCACCGGCTGCCCAAAGGCCTACAGGCCTAGAGGTTGCTCCATATTAATTGGATCTTCTTGTTCGTGCTTTTGGGTTATCGAAAGATGAAAATAAAATGACATTTCTGTCTAATTAGCTTCTTTTGGATCGTCCGTCCTGTCCTATCGCATGCTCCCGTCGACTTTTAGCTAATTAATATCGGTCGATTTGTAAGAATTTCTGATGATTTGACCGATGAGGCAGATATCTTTTCTAGCACGACCCAAAGAGTTATGGCAAGTGGGAGACAGATAGGCGTACTGATTGTTGAATGGTTGTCCTTTGGTACGACATGTCCATCCACGTCCACGACACAGTCAAAACCCCAATTCACATTTCACTATCTTCTTTTTTCCTAGGGTGCGCGTGGCAAAATTTCTAAAATAGAAATTGATTTCTAATCAGAAATTGATTTCTCAATTTTATTTTTAAATGGAAACTAAAATTTTTATTTTCCGATTCTTCTCCAAATCAATTTTAGAATGAAATCTATTTCGAGAAATAGAAAAATCAAATGCGTTCACAAAACGGAGTTTGCTCCAAACCTATTCAGGAAACATGTAAACGAGAGATAAATCGAAAAATAAAATTTTATCACGCGGCATTTAAATGTATCAGAAAATATCTGCCAGAAAAAGGCCAAATGTTAAAGACAAGAAAAAGAAAATCTGTGAACAAGGATGGAACCATAAACTGCAGGTCGTTTCCTTATTTTCCAACATAAATGTAAAGCTCTATGCAAAGATGATAGTGGTAGTGAATCTGGTTAATTTGAGCATCAGTTTTAGATGGTACTTGATCTGAGCAGAGTAGTTTTGAGTCGCTCACTGGCTTGGGAAAAAATAACATCGTTTGAGACCGAGGGACGTTTCTTTCGAATGGTCGAGGGTAATAATCAATGTTGTGAGATAAGATATCTGTTTAATCTTTACCTACTTAGCAATTGAAATTCTTTTAATGGGTAATTTTTTTTAATCTTTTCACAATATAAGCTAAACAAATCCCAATTAATAAAAAATTAAGATTTTTGTCTTCCATTAAACTTCCTGTAAATCTTAAACCCATTCACTTATTCATAATCGAAAGAATGGAAAAAGTATTTTGTTAATCTCGCAGCTCACTATACACTAATGTCGAGATGACAGTTCGTGCACTACACCCATAACTCAACATTGTTGTAGCTAAAAACAACGGTGTCGCTATAGAGCCGGCTTTGATCCGTCATATTCACCTCAATTGTCCAGTAAATGAAAATTTTCTTTCGTCCCCTCCTGCTTGTAGCTCCAAGCGGCAGACGAAAAACCACTCTCCCGTTCAAGAAACAGCTTCATTGAAGCTCAAATTGGAGTGGATTACGTTTGATGTCACGCCATCATGTCATGAGAGCGAACTGTGAATTCTTGGGCTAGTAGTCGCCGGCACCAGATGGGATAAATCAAACCTCATTTTCCTCTTAAAAGGCTCCAAAAAGAAGGTTCCCCACATGAATTAACCCTTCTTCCTTGTCATTTGCGGACCATATTAGCCTAATTGTCCAATCAGTTGCTATCATAAGACTTCCATAAGGGTTATCATCTCCTTATGAGAAGAACCAATGGGTCGCAAGAACTGCTATTAGTGACCGATCAAATCACATATTTGTCCACGCTTTAGAGAGCATTTGTTTTACAAAAATCTCAAAATTTGGAAAATACTTTCCATAAAATGATTGATTAAATTGCTTAGAAAAATTATTCAATGAAATAATTTTTCGTTATCGACAATAATTTATGCTTAATTATTTTGGTAGATAATGAAAATATTTTGCATCTATATATGTTTATAAGTTATATAAGTGATCATTTTTAGAAAAATATTTTTAAATTTTGATTTTTTTTTGTGTGAAATAAATGCACTTTTAACGTTTCTTTTTAATGGATAAAGCATATGTTATACATGTGTCCTTGATTTATTTGCTAAAAAATTTTTTTTTTTTTTGGTCCCGGGGTGGAACAAACAAGTTTGCCTGATAAGAGAGCATGTGCATGAGCTTAAATTTCGTCGCTCCATTTGGTACTTCTGGCCTGCCAATAATTCATATTATTTTCCTTATTTTCTTGTCAATGCTTGACTGTTTGATATGGCTTAGTAATACCAAACACGACCCGTTTGAATGATACGAAATAAATTATAAATTACAAAAAAAAAAAATAAATATGAATATGACATGATACGACACGCATAATTTTATAGATTGACATAAACTAACATGTTTTCATTGTAGCTCAATTATTCGGCATGTAGAATTAACACAAATTACAAACAAGATTTTGGCATGCTAACATGAATTGCTGGCCCTCTTAGTTATGTTCCCATTTGTTGTTGCATGCAAAGACCAACTTAGATGCATGGACTTTTAAAGTTTAAGCTTTAAAGATAATTGATTTATCTAGCAAAAAGAACTCTCATTTGATTTGGGTCATTCCGTTGCAAATGATGATAAAGTAAATTGGAGAACCATGGCACATGCTATGGAGTTCAAATCTAGAGTGTTGACTAATATGGTGAAATAAGCTCACTTTGTTTTACCCAAAATGAATGATTTGAAAAATATTTTCTTAAAAATAATTATTTTTATTCTTTAGAATAATTAATTGATAGGGCAACATATTGGGCGGCAAGAAAGTTGATCACTTTTGTTAATGGACCAAGACCCCGGAAAGCGACCTGGCCGTCCTTAGCCACACATATGCTCCTTTCAGCATTAATTGATGTCGAGTTGCAATTTTACAGCTAGTGCAAACTTGACAAGAGGCCAATTAGATTACCCACCGATGTTAATGTGGAGCATTTATCATCTTTGCTCACTCTATAATCTCGTAAGCAAGCATTTGGCATCTTATAATTAATTACAACCAACCTCTTGGCCCTTAGTCAAATATAGCAATCGGGCCTTTTAATAACATGACAATCATCATATAAAATATGGCCCTGACATGTTATTGTTGATGCACAAAAATGATCAACTTTTAATTATATTCAAGAGTGACAAACTAAGTCGATGAATACAGTTTAGTCAAAATAATCGACAATTTAAAGGAAATCGACAACTCTCCCACAAAGTTACCAATAGGAAACATTAGTTATCGATGAGAATCTTCATTGGGGATGAAGTCATCAATACTAGCATGCAAAGTAGCAATGTTTTTAGATAGGTGACTTGTAACTACGGATAAGATTAGAAAGTTATTTATATTATCAAATTCAATAACTATGTAACCGCTAGTAACCATGGTAAATGGTTATAAATACCCTAAGTGTATTCGGCGTAAAAGATACCCAATCAATCAAAGAACTCAATGTTCTTATGCACTTTATATTTTTATCTTTACTCTCCTGCATTTTACATTGCTAACAACGATTGTTTCTATTGTTTGTATACTAAATTCTTTGTCATTTACTTTCTTGTCCAAAATCAACAAAGGACCCAAAATAATTTTTGTTAATTTACTTATCGATCCATCCATATTATTGAATGATATTCCATCATTATCGGTGAAACCGTCATGGATTTTTTTATTAATTTAGGAAAAATCACAATGTGCAATGTTGTCCTTGAACTTTCAATTTGTTCATTGTGATTCTCGAATTTTAGTCTAATGTTTAATGTCGTCTTTGAATTTTCGATTTGTTCAATAGGTTATTCGAACTTTAAAAAATCTTCATGTAATTTATGGTCTATATTGAACATTTATCAACTATTTAGAGATCAAATTGAATAAATTAAAAATTTATGAATGACATTGTATATCAGGTTAAAGTTCTAGGATCATATTATATAGATTAAAAGTTCATAAACGACTTTGCATTTCGAATCAAAGTTTTTGAATCATTTGTATCATTAATTCTATTGAATTATTCACTTAATATAATAAGCTACTCAAATTATGTAGAGAATATGACAGTGCTAGGTTTGGTCTTATGAGATCATTGTGTCCTATGGCTTGCCCGTTATTTTAAGAAGATACAGCTAGAGTTTTCAATTCCTCCTCTGATTTTTGGCAAAAAAGATACAAACGAGTCATTTAAATATTAAAAAAAATAAAATATTTTTCTGTAAGTCGATTTTTTTTTATAATTGTATTTAGTATTATTTTAATTGACAAAGCAATTAAAAATAATCAATTAACAAACGATTGTGATTTTTAATGTATTAATAATCGGTAATCCACTTAAGGAATAATTATACATATATTCCCTAAATTTTGGCACAATATACATTGTCACTCATGAACTTTTAATTTATTCAATATAATTCTTGAACTTTAACTTAATATGTAATTTTGTCCCTAATTTTTTATTTGTGAAATTAGATCTTTAAACTTTTAGTAAATATCCGTTCAAAAGTCCTTAAACTACATAAAAATATCAAATTTTGTCTGCATAGAATAAATTAAAATTCCAAAGATCACATTACGTGTTATGTTAAAATTGGGGGACCATAATAAGTAAATTAAATGATGATGGTCGATATTATACATTACACCAAAACTCGAGGATTACTTATGTCATTTTCCTTGTACTTGACAAAAAGAATTATTACTTTTCTATGCAAGAGCCAACCCCAAAAAAAGAAAGGGAAAAAAAAAAAGAAAAAAGAAAAGAAAAGAACACCCGAGCGGGTCCCACTGATCTACTTTTGGTACTCCCGGACCGTACCATCCACATGCTCCCGCCACACTCCCCAGGTGTCCCCGCCACCGTCGTCTTCCTCCTTAAATATGCACACAGCGCTCAGCCAATATTCCCATCATCATCCGCCATTACCGCACCCCCTTCTAGACCTCCCTAAAACCCTCTTTCCCTCCTTTCCCCCTTTGCATGGCCGCTGGACTGCTGTCCCACACCGTGTCCGACCTCTGCCTCGGGAAGCCCGCGCTGAGGTCGCTCCCCGCCGCCGCCGCCACCGTCGGCGACGCGCTCTGGGCCCTCCGGAGCTCCGGCGAGGCCTGCCTCAGCGTCTGGAGCTGCGACCACTCCCCCTCCTCCTCCTCCTCCTCCTCATCGGGCGGCGGCGGCGGTGGCGGCGCGGCTCCCGAGGGCGAGGGCGGGTTCGGGTGCCGGTGCGTCGGGAAGGTCTGCATGGTGGACGTGATCTGCTACCTCTGCAAGGACGGCCGCCTCTCCTCGCCTTCCTCCGCTCTGAAGGCCCCGCTCGCCGCCATCTTGCCGAACGTTCCGGGCCTCGTTATCCATGTCGACCCTTCTTGCAGGTAGCTCTCGTCTCTTTTTCTTGTTGGCTTCTGGTCTCGGGATTTTCCCTCTGCTGTTACGTTTCGAGTGCAGCTTAGTCGGTCCTTCAATGGACTCTTCCGTTACCTAAATGACTTCGAGAGCAAATTTCACGGACGTTTCTGTGCAATTCTTCTTCATTTTCGGAGACACTGTTTGTGCATTTTCGTCGAGAAAGTGTCTTGTCAGTAGGGATTCAGGTCAGTGTCAAAAGAATTCTCCAGAAATTCGAGTTTTTTTTTTTTTTCATATGACACGCGTCTGTTCTCCTTGGCCATCGCTTGTCACGAGCTCGCGTCGTCGCGTCATGAGTCGGTGATTGCATCTCAGAATGCGCTTGGCTCTGGAAATGCAAACAGAGTACTCTGTTTTTTTTCCCCTTCAACTAGAGTGTAAGAATCCACTCTTGCGAAATGAAAGCTTGGCGTTTTGCGAAATCAAATTTTAAGCCAAATTCTAGTCCGCTCTTGTGGGAGCTGTTACATTTTTCTGATTAATGTTTCAGAGATGATCCGTTCTGTGCTTCTTCATTTCTCTGTTTTTCAACAAGAATGAAAGAATCCAATCGTGCGAAACGAAAGCTTGGCGTGTCGCGAAATCTAATTTTAGCCAAGTTCTACTTTGATCTTGTGAGAACCTTTCCATTTCTCCGATTGTTGTTTCAGAGATGATCTGTTCTGTGCTTCTTCATTTCTCTGTTTTTTTCAACAAGAATGAAAGAATCCAATCGTGCAAAATGAAAGCTTGACGTTTGATCTTGCGGAAACCTTTGCATTTGTCTGATTAATGTTTCGGAGATGATCCGTTCTGTGCTTCTTCATGTTTCAGCTTGTTAGAAGCGATTGATCTCATCCTGCAAGGAGCACAGAATCTAGTGGTGCCAATCGTAACCAGGTTCACCACCAAAACCAGACGGAAACAGCACCAGAAACCCTCGCCGACGCCGACTCTGCACGACGGCCGCGAGTTCTGCTGGCTCACGCAGGAAGACATCGTCCGCTTCCTCCTCAACTCCATCGGACTGTTCTCTCCGATCCCCGCCCTATCCATCGACGATCTCGGCATCGTCAGTGCCGACATTCTGGTCGCCGACTACGATTCCCCTGCCTCCTCTGCCGTCGGAGCGATCGCCCGCTCCCTCGCCGAGCAGACCTCCGTCGCCATCGTCGATGGGGACGGAGTCCTGATCGGCGAGATATCCTCTTTCGCGCTCGCCGCCTGCGACGAGACCGCCGCGGCCGCCATCGCCACGCTCTCCTGCGGCGACCTACTGGCGTACGTCGACTGCGGCGGCCCGCCGGAGGAGCTCGTGAGGGTGGTGAAGGCGAGGCTGCAGGAGCGAGGTCTCCAAGCCACGGTCAACGAGTTCGCGATTTCTCCGAGCAACTCGAACCCCTCGCTGTCGTCGGACGAGGAGTGCGCGGCGACGACTCCGACGAGCGTGCTGCTGCGGAAGCTGGGGAGGTGCAACAGCCGGTCGTTCAGCTACTCGTCGCGGCTGGTGAGGAGGTCGGAGGCGATCGTGTGCAACCCGAAGAGCTCGCTCGTGGCGGTGATGATCCAGGCGATCGCGCACCGCGTCAACTACGTGTGGGTGATCGAGGAGGACTGTAGCTTGATCGGGATCGTCACCTTCTACCACATGCTCGAAGTGCTGAGGGAGCATTTGGAGAACTTGGCTTGAACAAGCCTGTAGAAACAAGAAAGGTTCTTCTTTTTTTAATTGTTTCTTCTTCTGTGCTTGAGCTTATCTGTTGATCAGGTAGGTTTGAGAGATCCTTTAAGACATGTGGAAAGTGCGAGTAGGTTTTTTTTTATTATTTTTTTTTAGCTTTTCGTGGCTTTTTGATCATCTTGAGAGGAAGGACTGATAAGTTATTAGGTCTTGGACTGTATGGTTATTGCTAAAAGTGTTTGCTTTTCCCATTGTGATGGACCCCAACTTCAGCTTTTCATCAATGTCTTTGGACTTTGGATAATTATTTGCTGGAGTGTTGGTTTGGACAATGACGGATTAGGAGATCTTGACCTTTGTCCATGATCTTATCGTGATCCTGTTTGAGATCTTGCCCGTGCGTTAGGCAAATGAGGTGCTGAGGTCAATTTGGATTTTCGGAAGAAACAAGGAAGGGCAAAGTACCATCACAGGGGGTCTATGGCGCAATGAGTCACCCTCATGTGCCCTCATGTGCGTAGGGATGCTGGAGGATCTTGGTTTGTCCTTTGTGGGTTGAAAGTCAAGACAGCTTATCGATGGATCCTGGTCTTTTCGTTGGTTGGGTCCAACCGAGCTGTTGGATTCCATCGAGGGGTGTTCTATTTTGACAAAGATCAAAGCTGAATTCCACTGTCGCTAAGTATACGTTGTGATTCTGAAGAATTAAAGACGTTGAGAAGATGCAATTGCACCACGGGAGAATGTCTTTGGGTCGTGCTTCGATGAGATTTTCAGGGGCTCAAGCACAGGCGTTTTCAGCTGAATGACTCCTTCGATGAGTTGGGTCATGGTCCGAGGCAAGAACGCTTATCTTACCTCAATCGTATAATCTCTGTTGAGGCAGTTGCAAGAAACCTTCCTGTGTCATGATTTCAGAAAGCCACTTGCAGAAACCATTGGCATAACCGAACTGACTTGAACTTCACTGGGGAAAAATTACACTCTACTTCTTCCAGAAGAGTTTCTAGGTAGTCTTCGAGTTTGGGTGGAGTTACAAAGTTAATCTCAGATGCAGTGCAAAGTCTGCGATCCCCAGAATTAACTTTCGCACTGCTCGGTCGACAGCTGTATTATGAGTAAAGCTACTGAACAACGAATTGATTGGTGGCTTGCTGTTAGAAGTTTGATAATGATTAACCAATATAATGAGCCTACAAGTCAGTGACTCGACTTATCTGATTGAATACTATAGAAAATGAACGACTCCCTACCTAATCTCCATTCTGCATCTGAAAAATCTGCAACTTTCTGGGAGGTCGCGCAGGTTATTTGTAGAAGGGAGCTGGCGCCATATAGGAGAATGCGAGCGATTGCTTAACGTCCACATGGATGACTAATAATTGTTTCTTTTAGTTTGGCCTAACGATTTATCTGATTCAATGCTTATAGAAAATGACAACTCCACCTAATCTCCGTTTCTGCATATAAAAAGCCTGCAACTTTCTGGGAGACCTCGCAGTTTCTTGTCGAAGGGAGCTGGCAGCATACATAAGAATGCAAAGGCGATTGTTTAATGTCCGCGTGAGTGAGTAAATGGTTTCTTTAAGCTTGTTTCTTGCACGTTTGGCCACTGAAGAACCCTCTGTCCTTCGTTTCTTTACCCATATAAGTACAGCTACTTAAGGAAGTTGTCCTAGTTTGGTGAAAATTTTCTTATTCTTGTTTAATATTTACTTGTAAGTTACACGTGTCAGACTTCATCTCTTGCTCACAGTTAGTTAGCCTTGTTCAGTTCAAGGGTGAGAGAATTCGTGACCCATAGAGCACTGATATTGTGTCATTCTTTGCTTCCTAAGGTAATGTTGAATTATTTACTCATTCGGATGATCTACAAAATACAGGACTTACAAACATCTTGTGGCAGATGTTAATACCTTTTGATGGTAGGTTATGGTTCACTGCAGCGCATGGAGTCGGAATAAATACAATCCTATGTGGGAGAATAGCATAATGTAGTCGTGCCTTTGGCTCCTTTTAAGGAGATGATTGTAGATTTGGAAAACGATTGCTTCTCCAATTCTTGAATCCGAAATGCTCCCAAGTGAGACCATAAAAAATCACCTCATTCTTTTGTTAATTACACGGATGCCGTCGAGCAGTATTCAGACCCCTTTCGGCTTGTTTTGTATGGAGGATCTTACTCTTGCAGATTAAGTGCAGAACTCTTTTTTCTTTCGGTTTTTGCCAGGATAAGTCGTTAGAGCTGTTAGATTAAAATTTCTTGGACGAGTGACGAAGGAGGAGCATGCATATCTTCTCCACCCGTTACTGTTGTTAATGATGATGAAGTCTGTAATTTTCGTGCTTGAAAATCTGCTTCACTTCTCCAAGAGATAGGGTTGGAGAGCAGAGGGCGTGCGAGAACGAGGGTGGAAAGCAGAGTCATTTGATGTTTGCATCGAGTTCTTACTCCGGAAGTCGGATAAAACAGAGGCAAGTGAAAATATGAAGAGCTGTTTATTTCAAGTGCACCCAAACACGTCACATTTAAGGAGTTTTCACGATAGCTCCTAAGAGAACTTGGGCTGTGCCCCTACATATGCGCTTCACTTTTGGTAAATCGTGCACATAAAGCTTCCGCAGCTTTGGGAGACGGTAAAAGGGAGACAAAGGCTCAGAGGGAAAGCTTAAAGTGATTCAATTTCATGCCCGCACCCCAGTCGATATACTAACCTTCCACATATTCACTTCCTACTGTTTGAGAGCCTACTTTACCTGTTTTATGATCCCACAAAGTCATCTTGAGGATCTTGGAATCCCAACCAAACATCCCCGTCGTTCAGCCCGGGCATCAACCCTAATTAGAGAACTGGAGTATGTAATTATGTTGTAAGAGCCTTCATGTGCTTGAAGAACGAATCCGAAATGTCTACGAGCAAGGTCGAAATCTTGGGACGTCGAGAAGATTTGAGCCATCCGATTTGCCCAATCTTGTTGAAGAAAACCGGGACTTTTTTGAGTCTCTCCTTCCATTGTGGCTCGTCTGCTACTTCATTCAGTTCTAGACCAGCTTTCACCATGACTTCACCGCTTGCCATGTCAATCGCCATATCCTTTGATAAATCATGCATCTTCACTACACGTGAACCACTACCATTTGTTTCTGCTTCCAATAAACAGGCGTTCACCAATTCATCAGGAGTGGTGTCGCCTTTGTCGAGCTGCGCTTGCCTCTTCTCCTCAATCCCAATGATTTTGGAATCAGTGATATACCGAACACGTTTTCTCTTTGAAACTCTATGGTCCTCGGGGTATAAAGCAACCTGTGAAAAGCATTCTCGCCTAGTCAAATCCAAGCGGTGATAGCTAAAGGTTAATACTCTAAAGACATCATCTTTCATAAACTTTGGAGTAAATTTTAAATTCTGTAGCTCTCTCAATGCATTCCGCCACTGATGAATGTGCCTCTTCCCCCTCATGACTCCAGATAACACCACAATCGCAAGGGGAAAACCCCCGCATTCTTTTGCGACTGCTCGTGCTACGTCTTCTATGTCAGGAAGAAAAGACGCATTTAGGTTCTTTGTGAATAAGCACCAAGCTTCTTCCTCGGGAAGAGTTGTCACATGGACATGCTTGTTGCAATTCATTTGCTCGCAGACATCACTCGATCGTGATGTCATGATCAATTTACAACCATTTCGTTCTAGGGCTATCCCCAGTTCTTCCAAAGAGTAATATTTCCAGACATCATCCAAGATAAGGAGGATTTTCCTACCCTGCAATGCCTCCTTCAGTCTTGCGCCCCAGCAAACACCGCTCACATCCGTCAAATCTAGTTTTAGATAGTTCGCAATATCAGTTTGTATCATACCAACAGTGCCTTCTTGCGATACACGGACCAAACAAGCACCATCAAACATCCTACGATCTCGCACTACTTGATCGTGTATATGCTTCACGAGGGAAGTCTTGCCCACTCCCCACTGTCCCCAAACACCAACACGGAGCACCTCTTCGTTCATCAAGCAATCCCAGATCTCAGCCCTTTTTGTTTGCGAAGCTTGTCCCACTTGTTCACCTCGCTGTAATTCATAGCCTCGGGCCAGTTTCACATCCAGCGTGAGCCCGTCATCAAATCTACCCTTCTCGTGCAATTTCTCCACTTGAGCCTCGAGGCCACGCACCTGTTCCTCCAACATGAGATGAGAAAAGAAAAGAAAAGAAATGCCCCTCTTTAACTTTTCGTCCTAACTCGTGGACTTGATCCTCCAGCGAGGCTACACTTTGCATCCAAAAGTCAACTTCTTTCTTCCTTTTCTTTCCCGATGTCCTCTCTTCCTGCCCTAGTTCGAAACTTATGTCAGCCTTCCTGGCTGACACCATTCCCATGTTCATTTTCAGAGATTCCATCTTCGCTTTGACTCCATTGACATCGCTGACCTTTTGAACAAGAGTGATGGCATTGTTGGCGATTCCCAGAATTTTGTCGACGTCCATTGTAAGACTGCTGAGAGCATTCGGAGAAAAATGTTGTCATTTAGTATTCCAGGCACGAAAATTTTTAGCTTTCGGCATTTGTGTTGAATTTCATCCCACAATTGAGTTCCTCGGTATTTTCGAGAATAATTGTGAATTAGTATACGAGGTGCAAGACAAGAATGAAACTGGACGGATTCTAGAGAAAGAAAAGAAGCTTATGACTGTGATTTGGGTTGTCTTGTGAAATTTGCTAGGGGGAAACTTCAAGGAATCAAAATGACAATTTAGAGTGCACTTATTTCATTGAAAACTTCCTAATAAATAAAAAGGATAAGTATATTTAAAATTTTAAAACTTATCATGAAAGTATAATTGATTTCTAAAATTTTCAAAAAGTGCAATCTAGTCTTAAAATTTATTAAGTTGGTACAATTAAATCATTTCATTAACTCCATTCAACTTGACAAACGGAAAATACTAACAAGTCTTGGGACTTGATTACAAGGGACTTTTTGAAATCGTCAACTTAACAGCTAAACAATTCATCAGGAAATCATCAACCTTACAGCTAGAAAAGTCATCAGTTTCTTCCATGCAGGTCAGCTTCCTTTTCTAATCAACTCGACACGTATCATTTTGATTCTCTAAAATCGACTTCCTGAGGACTTTTATCAGTTTAGACCAATTGGTTTGAGCAGCTTTGTGAAATCATATAAAAATCATTGCGAATACTCAGAATCTGTTTCTTCCTGATATCATCTTACCTAATCAATGTACCTTGTGTTGATGTTACGCAATTCCAGGACAGTGTTGTGATAGCTCAGTAACTTTTTCCATTAAACGAGGATTAAGAACAAGGAACTAACAAGTGGTGTGAAGGATGTGTGAAATAAATCAAGGAAAAGTCGACATGACAATTTTCCAGTACTAGTTACATGGAGAGAACAGGAAAATATAGGGAAAAGAGCTCCAAATTTGCACTAATCTAAAGAAGTCTCACCTGGCAAAATCTTGCTGATAATCCTACAAAGGACGTAATGGCTGCGAGAGAGAAGCGAAATTCGATGGTGAAGTCGATAGAAGAAGAGGGAACTTCGCAGTCGCTCTGCTCTTTTAAAGTCGATGCCCAAAGCAAAAGTCTTGAGGCATGGGGTCTCCGGGGAACACCTTCCTGGAAGAAAATTTTAGGAGACAGCGAGTGTTTTATTGTCTTTCCTGCCTTTTTTCCACGCATTCACGTTGCAGTAACTTTCCTTGCAAAATTGAACGAGCCAGACAAACTATAGAACAATCGTCAAGAGTCTTGCATGCACCTTCTCGGAAGAGGGCCAAATTCTTGGGCTCAGATTGGAGGCGTTTTCTTTACGCCTACAAAAGACTATCATGTCAAAAACTAGTTGCTGCGTCATGCTGACGAACATACTATGTGTAAAAGATGTTTGAGACTCTTTCTAGTCCTCTTTAGCTTTTCTGCTTCATTATCATATCAACCCTCAGGAACCAACGCTTCTGGAGGACAGATAATTTTGTAAGCAAACGAAATTTCAGGGTGCGTGCTTGTGATCTCCTCCATCTATCAATTTAACTTGCCCAGTTTATAATGCATGGGCGGCCCCTGTAGGCAAGGGGTGTTTAAGTAACCAGCTTGTCTACAGATGTATATTCTCTTTTATATATATACATGATCTTCCTCCCCACGGGTTTGACATTTTAACACCCCAACCTGAGAAGAAGAGAGTAAGTCATGTGCCATATCTTTTGTTGGTTCAATCCAGGAGAGAGTTTTAATTAGTCTTCGAGTTTGAGTCGAGTTACAACATTAATCTTAGATGGAGTACAAAGTCTGCAAATACCAAGAATTAACTTTCACACTGCTCGGTCAAAAGCTGTACCATGAGTAAACCTACGGAATAACGAATTGATTGGTGGCTTGCTGTTAGAAATTTGATCATGATAAACCAATATAATGAGGCTACAAGTCAGTGATTCGACTTATCTGATTGAATGCTGATAGAAAATGACAACTTCTTACCTAATCTCCATATCTGCATATAAAGTCTGCAACTTTCTGGGAGGTCTCGCAGGTTGTTTGTTGAAGGGATCTGGTAGCACCTAGGAGAATGCGAGCGATTGCTTAAACGTCCACATGGGTGATTAATACCTGTTTCTTTTAGTTTGGCCTAACGATTTATCTGATTGAATGCTTATAGAAAATGACAACTCCACCTAATCTCCGTTTCTGCATATAAAGAGCCTGCAACTTTATGGGAGACCTCGCAGTTTCTTGTCGAAGGGAGCTGGCAGCATACATAAGAATGCAAAGGTGATTGTTTAATGTCCGCGTGAGTGAGTAAATGGTTTCTTTAAGCTTGTTTCTTGCACGTTTGGCCAATGAAGAACCCTCTGTCGTTCGTTTCTTTAACCATATAAGTGCAGCTACTCCAAAAAATATTAACAATTAGCAGCCTAAAAGAGCGCATGTCTTTGGTGAATCTTTTGCGATCTTTGCCGACACGAAATAACAAATGATCGGAGGACTTTATGATCGGCGAGTCATGTGCATTCCCTGCTTATCTTCCGGGAAAAGAGATGCCCCTGTATCAAGAATCTCTTCAGAACAGATTTCTCGAGCTGTGCACTTCTACCGCACAAGACACCATACCCATTCTAATGTCGAAACTGAAATCTTTTATAAGAAACGACGTGATTTATATTTTATATTTCGATTTAGACTATCCCCTGTAAGGTGATGAAAGTGAAAACTTGAGAATCCAAATACACAGTGAATGGCAATTATCATCATAATTAGAGTCGACTCGCACGATTGGTGTTCAAAAAGAAAATTACGTTACTCCACTCCACATGAGGAAGAACTGCCAAACGTTCACCCGACCTCACAATTCGACCAATGATAAACGAGGGGGTTTGTGAAAGTCGAAGTGCCAGAACTCCTGCGGCTGTTGCTCTGCCTAAAATCATCAAGAAATCCCTTTCTTTCCGAGAGGGATCGCCTAAAATGTACAGAAGACGATTACCATTTGCTCTTACTCTCATCTTACTCAGAGACCGGAATTTATAAACATGGATGAAACGGCAAGTGACGCAAAACCTGGCAGCAGGCTTCATAAATGTAAAAGAGTGGCTTAGAAGCATAATGAGGCGAAAGCAACTACAAGTGAGTGTTTCGTGTACAGCATCTTTTTTAGGAGACAAGATTGGCCCCATAAGTTCCTCACTGGAGCTTTATGCAATTCCACTAAGGACATCAAACATATCATCTAACAGACTTAAATACAAAAAAAATCATTAGTTTCAACAATTGTGGTGCCAGAGTCTTACTCCATTCCAGAGCTGCAGCCTGTTTCATCCTCTGTTTGTTGGACAAATATCTCGGTCGGTTCCAGGCAGGCTCTCAGCATGTCATGCCCGAGTTGTGCCCTCTCATTGTCTCCGAACCCAAACAACCGCCCTTTGCTAGTTATTGCCACTGTGTGGTACAGACCGGTACTAATTTGGGAGATGTGGTGTGTTCTCAGGCTATCGAGGATTGTTGGCCTCATGACTTTATCAGATGGTCCTCTGTCTGTAAACCCTAGGCTGCCAAATCCCATCCATCCAAAACCATACACATAACCGTGCTCCTCCAAGACGAAGGTTTTCCTCTTTCTTGCACATACCTGCAAGTGAATAACCCAGCATTGAAGACCGACTACCGTTTGCGTTTCCCTTCTACACCTCATTGCCTCTTTTGGAAAAGGAATGAGAAAAGAACGGAAAAGGCAAAATAAATCCTAAAGAACCATTATACTATGATAATCAAGAAGGAAAAAAGTAGAATTAGCTAATTAAAAAAAATAAAGAAAAAAGTCCCCACTTTTCCCTGATTTAACAAGATTTCATATCCTGCCCCAGATTTGATCACTTAAAGAAGATGAAGAATCAAAAAGCTCCTCAAGTTCCTCTCAACTAAGTGCAGACTGTCATATCTAGTAGTTGCTGCATGCTACTTTATGTATAGTTTTGGGCAACTATTCTATCAAAAAGGCCGTCCAATCTTGCCAACTTGGGAAGCCCTTCTCATTTTGGGATGATAAACCTCAAAAGAAATGTTACACACTGACCTGTACTATAAGATGGCCCTTTAGGCTCTCTACAAGTTCTGGAGTAGTTTTATCAATCTCATCTCCATGGCCTAGAGCACCACAATAACCTTTGCCCCAAGTGTAAACCTGATAGAGCCATTCAATTTCAACACCATTGGCATCAAATAAGAAAAAGAAAAAACAAGAAAAAATATATATAAAAAGGCACATCATTTTTCTTTTTCTTTTTATTTGCTAGAAATCAAAAACGTATTTCCAATTCAGCATACGAACTTACAAGTCCATTAGAATCCAGCGCCACAGCATGCTCATCACCTGCAGAAACGTGCACCACATGGATGTCCCTCCTTCTAAAATATTGAATTTGACGAGGGTTGGATTCATTGTGCTGCTCTCCATGTCCAAGACAGAAGTTGGAACCTGAACCAAAAGAGTAGAGTGCTCCATTTTCTACTACAGCGAACACATAACTCGGACCAGCAGCAATTTGTACCACAGGACCTACAGCTTCAAATTGTTCAATCATCTTTGGCGTTGACCTCTCCAGACCATCACCATGACCAAGTTGTCCACATGTGTTGCTGCCACATGTATAGACATGACCATCTCTTGTGAGGAAAACAGTAAAATTAAGCCCTGCAGCAACCTGAAAGAAGTTTTAGCTTTTCTCATTTTGCTTACGGTGGGAGATATGTACTCAAGGATAAGCAATATAAATCATTGACATGCTGCATATGAATCTTTAAGCATCTAGCAAGAATAAATGACACTTACCAACAATGACTATCATGACAGAACAGTCAAAGTGAAAGATGAAGATAATAACCAGCAGTCCAACATACTCAACCATTTATAGGACTTGAGTACATCAATGACGATGTATAATTTGAGTATAAAAGTTAACAACAAAAATGTAAAAACCAAAACAAAATGGTTCCGACGAGTAAAGATGCTTGATATGATGAATATCAGCTGTTTCTCACTTGAATGAGATAAAAAGTACTCAAAAAATTTCTTAACTAAATTTATCATGTTTCAAGCAAAAAGGATAGAAGAGAAGTGATATGCACAGATCTTTGAGGATGGTCGTAGGACACATAGAAACTAAGAATTAACAACTAGCAAAATAGAAGATCCAACAATAGCCTCCATTGAATGAATAATTGATCCGGATCCTGTATGCTTTCTTCAAAACTATCTTCCTGGTCTCTATCTAGGGACTCACAGATAAACTTCATAGTCATGGGAGACATGCATGCATCAGCAAATAAATGCATTGCAAGGCAAAAGCAATCATGAACATGAGGGGGGTTGCATTTTCTCTCCTGGATAGATAAGGGAAGCATGGCATTTTTAGACTAGCAAAACCTTCAATATCCAAAATACAGAAAATTTGGTTTGATGGATCACCTGTTTGCAGGGAACTTCTTTCAATGCTTCAACAAGCCGAGGTCTAAATATTGGACGTGCTGTATCTCTATGTCCACAGCAGTAGGATGAATTATCTCCACAAGTGAAAACCTATATCAATACAAGCTTTTCTTTAAAATTATAGGGGTACCATAAAAAGGACAGAGGAATATCTAGGTAGCATATGTCATATCTATGTCCATACAAACTGAAGAGCTAGCATCATGGCAAACCCCACGATAAGACATCAACTACTAAAATAGAATTCCTAACTGGAGCTCTTCATGAGAACGGTATCAAGCCCAACAAATCAATGCAATAGTCTGGCTCCGTACATATATTAAGGGTAGCAACAAAGGAAAATCTGAGATGACAAAAGCACAAATCATTGACGATTTTATTCTTCCATTGATATCCCTCTACTTTCCCAAAAGGAAAAAGGAAATGCTAATTTATCTAGCCAGAGAAGCATGAAAAATTACAAACCTCTCCAGACCGCGTGACGAAAGCAGCATGATAATGGGAGGCTGAGACTTGTAATACATGGGTTGCATATGGAAAACTTATTGGGGTAAATGCTACACACTGTGTTGTTTCAGCACCATGACCAAGAACACCACTTAGACTAGATCCACAAGAATAAATGGATGAATCATGAAGAAATAATGTATGATATTTCCCGGTGGTAACCTGCATCTGCTGACAAATTAAAAATTGATGAGCATGAATGATAACAAATGGATTGCTAACAGATTAAAATGCTTCGGTGGAAAGGGAGGGGGAAGACTACAAGATTCCTCATCATCTTTCCCCCAAAATGACATAATTTATATTGAATTGAGTTTCTATCAAAATCATTCTTATGATGGTGTATATGATTATGATTTGTCATTCCACATTCCGCAGGTAAAAATCTCTTCAAGTAGACAAATAGCACAAATGATGAGACTCACCGACATGATCATTTCAACCACTGGAAGTTTTCTTTTCTTATACGATTCAATATTAAGGGAAAGGGAGAAAAAACATATTGGTAGGCCATGAAACATATAGGGAGGTGAATGACAAGGAAAATTTCTATCCGAGTCTTACTAAACTAAATGCCTGAAGTATTGTAATTCAGAAATTTTTAAGCTTCAGATAATTGAACAACGATATCTATAAGTAAAACCAAATGAAGAGACGAGCTAATTAATCTCTACTTAAACCTTCTTCACTATCCAATAAAAGCATTAAAAAAAGTACATTACCAGTAAATTTTTCGATCACAATTATATAGCAATCGAATAACTATCCGTTAAACCCATCAAAACAAAATTAATTTCCTTAAAAATTGAAGCACTATAAAAACATACGTTGCCAGAGGATGTCTCAACCATGTTGGAGGATTGCTCCACAGATTGCAGGAACCTCAAAAGCCGCTTCCAATTGCCGCCACATCGATCAAAGATCTCCTTTTTCAATTTCGCACTCATCGAGGAATATATAGGATGAGAACTGCAGAGCTGAAACGCGGCGAGCTCCACGAGCGATCGGAATTTGCTGGGGTGCAGCCCATGACTACCCCCGAAAGTTCTAGAGGTCAATTCTAAGAAAACAAGATCAACCGAACTGAGCCGGCCACAGCTCAGAATCTCAAGAATCAAATGCGAGGGCAAATCCTCAATTGAGATTGACCTAAACCTATCACCCATTTCAACGCCACAAAAAGTCAACTAGATGGGTAAGTTAAAATGACCCCCCCCAATCAACTGGTAGACAAAAGTGGAAACAAGAACAGCGAGCTAGTGGTACCCGCCGGGAAAGTGTCAAATTTTCAGGCGAAATCTAAGGCAATTGAAGCAACATATGAAGAAGACATCCGAGGGAAGGAAAATGTAGGAAATTGAGTAGAGCAGAGGGGGCCTGGACGAGAAATTAATAGGTGGTCGGGACGATGGTTGTGAATAAAACATCAGAAGAGAGAATTCAGGCCCCGAATCACCACCTCCGAAGAAAGAAATTACAGATCTTCACCTGCAGGAAGAGAGAGAATTCGAGCAAAAATCAATCAAACTCCAACACCCAATTGCGTTCCGGCGAGCTAATCAATCCAATAAGAACAGAATCACAACCCAATTGGGGGGGAAGGGGAAAAGAAAGGTGGGAAGTAGCCAAAGGCGGAATCTTTAACCTCAGAAAGGCGAAACCGGTGGGCTTTTTCTCCCCTTCTTCTTCCCCCCACTCCTCCACCGCCGAAAAAGAACGAAAGATGACGAGTGCGTGGAAGGGTCACATTTAGTTTTGCTTGCTTTTGTAGCTTGGAAAGCGAGGGGGGCGGAATGGAACCGAAAAGCAAAGCGCTCGATGACGAGTTCTCCACTAAATGAGGAAAAGGAAAAATCGCTCCTTTCTTTATAGACGGGGGCCAATTCCCCTCCTCGCTGTCGCACTACCTGTTTTCTCTCTCTTCCTCTAGCGGAAGCTCGCAGCACTGTGAATGGCGACTTTCTCTCTCTTGAATTTTTAGAGAGAGAGAGAGAGTCGGGGCGTGGGAGGAGGAACCGGCGCCATTTCATTTTCATTTTCACTTTCCTTTTTACTGTTTTTTCTCGTTTGATGAGAATTCGTGAACTTGCGGGGGATTCGACTGATTGCTTTGGTCTGATTTCGGCGATCATTCGCCCCGGTGGAAGCGCCTGGAGCCGCCACGTCAGCTAGGACAGCATCATTTTCGCGTCACTCGGTCGGGGAGGATGTTGCCACGCCGGACGGTGTTGGGGTGGCCTGGCCAGCCCACGCGCGGTCTGGTTTTACACAGTTTCACTTGATATGTTATGGCATGATTTTTTCACCCTTCAATCCCATTTGATCTCTTAAAAAGGTCTCCTTTTTAAATGTAAAGTAACCCTTAAAGTGGCTTCAAATTTCCCACCACCATAACAAAATGAAAAAAAAAAAATTCCTTTTTTTCGAAGATTTGAGATGGGTTTGATGTTATTTGTACAATTCTTAAAGCTCAGAAATCAAAAAGAAAATTTGAACTCTCTAGAAGCTTCAATCATGGAAAGGAAAAGTACAAAGCTCATGACAAAATAAAAAAAAATTCGAAAATTTGAGATGGGTTTGATATTATTTGTACAATTCTTAAAGCTCATAAATTCAAAAAGAAAATTTGAACTCTCTAGAAGCTTCAGTCATGAAAAGGCGAAGAACAAAGCTCGTGCCCCCACCCCCCCCCCTTTCTCTCTCTAGCTTGCTTACTCTCTGTACCCTTGTTTTATTTCAGCCTGACCGAGTTCATTAACAACCAATCTTGAGCAACAAGAGAATGCGAAGCCTCGGGCGTGGTCAATGTCTTAACCACCGATTAAACTTGCAACCTAAAACAAACAAAGAATTCATCATAATCAAGATCGGATCACATCAGTTCAGACCCCTGTCGAAAAGAGTTATTCGCCATCGTTGGTAGGTAGTGAACATGAAAACCATTAATTGGAAGCGACTTCTGATTTGTCCGACACGCCGGGATTCGCATATGTACTTATGGGTTTGCTTGCTTTTTAGCTAGGCAATCCACATGAAGCTTCACAAATAAGAAAAAAACCAACGACTTGCTCAGCGTCCAGATTTTCCGACTCACAGTTCTCAAATTTTCATATATTTTTCTGAGACTACACAGTCCAGATATTAAGCAGCTTCCATAGGCTTAGAGAGAGAGAGAGAGAGAGAGAGAGAGAGAGAGAGTTCAGACAGAAAATATAACATTCACTATTCCTAATACCTGATTTTAGGGAAGATGCATCAAAATGTATGACTAAACAAAAAGAGATCTTGGTCTCTCCCTCTTTTTCTGGAGATGCCCTCAAAAGTCCACACAATCTTCCCATTGTACATCTCTATAAGCCGTTGACGATGAAAAAGACATCTCGCTTCATATTTACGTGCTTGATGCCCTCATAAGGTATAGCAGTGTTGAAAACTGCAGATTGAAATGGCAACCTCGACCCCTAAACTGGAAATACAGATGAGAACTGAAGATTGGACTGGATATCATATAAAAGGACCTGAATTTCAGTTGGCAGGCACAACAAGGAGGATCATAATTAGAAGCAAGATCCATCAGTTGGGTCCTTGAGTAAGTCTTTGCATCTCATTTTGGTCATTGAGAGTTTCGATGAGAAGCGGAGGAGCATATTGGGCTGTTCCTTGGTGCTCTTCTGAATCCTGGCAGAAGGAAAGTATGATCGTGTCGATTGACATCTCAACCACAGCAAAGAAGAGGGTAGCCACCACATAACCAAGACCCCAGCAAACCTGCAATGCAACAAGCAGAGACCCGTATCATTATCATCTTTCACCGCAGGAAAATAATACGGTTGAAATTTTAGCAAATATGGCGATATCAGTTGTCCCTACTAGCCTCTAATCAGGTCAACCTCTTGTAAGCATATAAAGTAAATTTCGGACGAGCAAGCACACGTCTTATAAATTGCTACTCATAAAGTCATAACATTTCTTACTACACTTGAGATATGCAACCATATCACAGGCTAAGTTGCAGAAAGAACAGCAGTCTCAATCTAGACTGACAAAACTTAGCTGATGAGTCGAGTTATCAATTGAATGCTAGTGGCAATTATTAGTAAATGCAAAACAAACAAATAAATACAGATCCTGTACAGAATTGAGCAGGTTTCAAATCGTCTATAATATTCGTGTACCAATTGATATCATAGTTATACACGTACCAATACTGGTAACAGTGGGGAAGATATCTTATTGTGAGCAGATCTGTACTTGTGTGTATCCAACATGAGGAAAGCAAAGAGGGCACTTGACAGGCTGACGCACAATTTCCCCAGAGAGAGAATAACATCTCCTATCACATTAACTCTCCCTATCCGAAGAATGTTGCTGAAGATCAATTCCGTTGCTATTGCCGATGCCCTACAGAAGCTTTTGCCCGTGATTGCTATCTGCAAAAGACCTGAATGGCTATCAAAGTGAACTATGCATAATAAAGAGTCATGGTTTAAATTGGTTTTTTCCTTCCAAAGAAAAAAGGCTTAAAAAAACTTACCATTATATAAGCATTGCGATTTACAGATTTCAGCGTCCACTCGATGCACCTCAGCAAAAACTGAGAGGAATGGAATGTGGCCTTCCCAAAAAATCCATTCGGTGTTGATGTAACCGCTTTCAATTTGCGACGAACTGACTCAAGTATAAAGCGGATTGATTCCACAAATGATACAACAAGGGAACCCAGAGCGATGGACCCAAGGCTATAGCGTATCAGCCGTTTCATAGAGGAGAACACCGGAAGAAATGGTACTTCAGGCTGCATTTGTGAAGTTACTAGAGAGTTAAAGAAATATATGCAATAATATAACTAAATGTAGACAGATAGAAGTGGATATTTAATTGTAAGGTACTTAATCAATCAGTGTGACACTATATTGAAGTTCAAACCGTACAATTGGTCAAAAGAGATGCCAGCCAAAATAATCAGCGTTGTTGCTGAAACAGTTGGAACTTCAAAAAAACAACTAATTGCTAAATTTGAACCTGGCTAAAATGTACCTACAAAAATATGGTAAGAAAACCTTGACATGCACTCTAATCAGCATAAAACTTAAAGTAATTATTTATTAAACCATGCCATCATCTAATAGCTTAAGATTTTAGAATAACTGGCAGTGATTCCACCAAATCTCACATGGTATTAGAGCTAGAGGTCTTGAATTCTAAACTTTTCTAAGTCTCATTTGCCTCCCCAATTAAATATGTCTACGCTTAGTACTAGGCAAAAAGACTAAACTAAGTATAAGGGTGGCATTAAAGTAATTAAATATTAAACTATGCTTTCATCTAATAGCATAAGTTTTTAGAATAGTTAGCGGTGGTTCCACCAAATCTCACAGAACTAATTATATCTCTATACAAGAACGGATTTGCCAATCTCTAACTCCATGTTCTTGAAAGCACTTCAATCGGTATTAATACGTAATTTTCACCATATAATTCTTACCGATGTTTCTCCACGAGCCCAGTAATATGAAGCTACGGAACCCGCAATTACAGTCGCCGAGCATGCTATGATGAATTGAGTAGCCCAATAACACCCAAATAGATGGAAAAAGACAGCGACTGCAATGTGAGGGGTATAATGAACGCTATAACCACAGCATTGATCACAATTCACTTTTTTCAATGCAAGATTATAAGAACAGCAGTTGGAGTCACAATTATTCTGAACGACTTGACCGGAACTGAACAGATGAAGAGCAGCTGAAAGCCAGAACATATAAAAGACTGCAAGGATAGCATATGGTATAACTGGAAAAATTATCAGTGCCTGCACTTCTCCTATGACCTTTGCAGCGACCTGCACAGGCGTCAAGTAGAAGAAAGCAATTTTAGCCGGGTCAAAGTCTGCTATCAGTTAAATTAAGAACCAAGAGAAGATCATGATCAACTAAGTCAGTAGACGTCAGGCCGCCCATGGAAGAAGGTGAAACTTTTCAAAAGAAATTCCATTGTTCTTATAAGAACATCCAGGGCCTTTCCTTGCCGACAGTGAATAATTAGTTACAAGATGTGTATGGTGTTCACATAGTTAAGAGAATATAATAATTTAGTTGAAACTCTTGATGCAGATCAGCTCAGATTTATAGAGCTCAAAAAAGTTGTCTCCCAACGTGCTCACCACATGTAAATGCAATTTCACTTGAAATGTTTAAGAAATGCATGACTGTAGCTGGCAAAGATAGAATTTTACTTTGTCTCTTCCGTTGATTAGTTTCAAATGATCAGTTCACTATTCAGTTCTTCATACCACTTATTATTCATTTGATTCAAGATCGAAGAGAAAAAAGGACTAATGTACATTTTAATGTTTTTGAATATCTCATGTAGATGTCCATAAAGAGCAGCAAGCAAACTTGAAGCCTGCCTTCCCCTCCTCCCTTCCTCTCTCTCTCTCTCTCTCTCTAATCAATATGTGTAGCTATGGAGTCGAGAATCATTCAGTAAATATACCAGAAGAGCTATGACTTAGGAAAAACTTGACAACTTGCTGTACTTTGTAAGCAGCCGCAGTACTTGCCTTGAGGACTGATGTTGCCATAATGATGCGGCGTATAATGGCAATTGAGGCAAGGATGGAAACAACCATTATGAAGGTCATAAGAACAGCAACAGCGCGAATATGATTTAGTTCCTGGAACGAAATCTAAATTGTTAAAGAAAGAAACAGAAAGAGCTTTCAAAACCAAACGCAAATTAGAAAGACGCCTACCCTCCCATATACATGAGTGTACGGATCATGCTCGCCAATGATTGAGGAAATTGCATCATTCCCAAACCATCCAGCTAAGAGTCACAGAAGAAAAGTTTAGTAATTCAAATACTTCTGCATCCACATTATGCAAAGCACCGGAGCAGAGAAAATTGTAAAATAGAAGAGGCAGAGAGGGATAAATATTATCAGACCAGTATACAACGTGACATATCATTGGACTTGTAAGAATTTTGACTAAGGCCTGGAATTACTACAAGATCATTCTCATAAGCAACACAAACAGAGAGACTGCTTACCATATATGCTGAGTTTCAGAAACTATGTAACTCTTCGTACTATACCTTCCAGAAACTAAAAACAAAA
This sequence comes from Eucalyptus tenuipes, assembly GCA_014182365.1. Taxonomy (NCBI): domain Eukaryota; kingdom Viridiplantae; phylum Streptophyta; class Magnoliopsida; order Myrtales; family Myrtaceae; genus Eucalyptus; species Eucalyptus tenuipes. The sequence goes on from CM024542.1 coordinate 8,425,528, forward strand.
TGCGCATGAGGAACGAAGTCCTAGCTCCTTTATGCTATATGCCACTTTAAAATTTATGACCATGCCTGACGCACTTCATTTATGCCTAATGCAACGGAATTAATATAACCCAAGGAGAAGAGGGTGACTGTTATGACTCACCTTTCAAGTAGTAAAACATTGTGACTGATATGATGAGAATGTTGAAGAGGGCAACGGTTATCCACGGCATAGCAGCAACAAAATGGCGAATAAGAAGAAGCCAAACGACTGACAAAAAGAGTGGCAGGAATCCCCCGCAAACAATCAGGACAGGCCACGATTTTCCGATATCAGCCATGTATCTCTACAAGTGAGGAATTTAAATGTGAAATCATTAGCATAAATACGTATCCAGAAAGCTTTCATGAAAACGGAACAAAATGTGTGATAGAGAGGTTATTGTGGCAAACAGAAAAGCTCTAACTGGACAATGTAGAAAAATGTCAATGTACATTCTCTTACCTATGCATATAATCGGCAGGATTAACCCTAAGTAACACAGCAAGTAATTTCAAGCTGATGAAAAGTCTACACTTTGTTAAAATTCTGTGCCTGGAACTTCTATCCAGAAAAGAGAAGGTAACATCATGTTTACCCAATTTTGGTCAAAGACACAGAATGCTATTCAGGTGCTTTCATCTCCAAAATCACAAATCCTAAAACTTTAAACATCAGCTAAGGTGTAAATGCAGTCCTTAAAATTTGTGATCACAACTGGCGTGGTTAAACATGACTTCAGAAAGTTATCACTGTTTATTATGTTAAATGAAAGAAGGCAGCTGATAAGTAAAGTCAATAGGAAATATTGTTTTGAAAAACCAGCGCAATTTACAAGACCTTCCGACATTTATATTTGCACAGCAAACAAAATGTGAAAGAGCCAAAGGTTCAAAACCTTTAAGACAGATGATCGGGCATTGATGGATCGGTGAATGGATCTGTCTATTACTATGTCCTCATTAATCTTGACTCCTCCCATTTGCTCCCAATGCCGCAAAGACATATTTGACGAACGAGCTATAAATTGGCAGCTCCAATAAACTAAACAAGAACATATGCTTGTGTCAAAGATACATCTAATGCAATAGAATTTTGTATAAAATGGGAGGAAACATATTATTCGCCCAGTGCTATAAAAGGTGCATCAACTTATGTCCCTCACCATTCACACTTGGAAATATGACAGGGTAACAAGGTCCTTGAAGCTGAAGAGAGGTATTCCTCATTTCTGGCGTGAGAAACTCGTAATAATCGTAATTCTTATCCATCCAGTCCTCCATTGAGAGACGAATATCTCCCTCTGGGTAATCACAGACCCAGTTCAACGAATCGTCTGATGGAGTAGGGCAATCCAGCAAGCATATACTTCGAGCATTCGCCAGGTTGAATTGGCTGTCCTTCAAACCACTCTGATACACTTGGTTAGGATTCATCCAATACCTAATTTCTAATTCTCTTAGGCCAGGATTCGCGTGCTTGTCACCACATACGTTGCCTTTGTAATCCAAACCAAATGTAAGCCTGTGAAGTTCAGATGGAGCAGCTTAGGCCAAAGGAAAAACTGAACCACAAGCTAGGTTGAAAAGTAAACACTCAAGCCAAAGTTCAGTTAAGTTCGAAATATACTCCGGTTAATTCCGGGTTATGCAAAATAAGTGACAGCAATATGATTCCACTCACTCGTGGCCTTTTCCCTGGTTAACATTGTTGCTGTGAATAAGTTAACAGTTTAAGGTCATCATTTCAAAAGCAGACTCAAGAAAGAGGCGCGACCATAACCCACCACAACTATCTTCCAACTAACAAGAAAGAGAAAGAGGAACCAACATATCTGACCAAATGCTAACGAGTTTAGACCACTACACGTGCTTTTTACGACAATTGGCTCTCAGCAGCTCAAACAAACTATGAACACCCAGAAAGATCGCTCATTTCCGTTTAAAACACCAGAAATCCCAAATCTTGCCACAAAAGACAGCAAAAATTCCGAATCTTTGACGCAAGCACGTCACTTTTTCAGTAGCTAGTGAAGGAAAATGAAGTACCCAGAAGCGGATTACATACCTTAATGGGTTTCCTTGGTTGAAACCGAAGCTGGAATTGACAATCATGGCCACCCAGAACGCGATAAAGAACACGAGAAACGCAACATCCCTGCATTTCCTGTTGTGCCTGATGATTCCACCCACCTGGGTGCTCCCGTCGCTCGACGGATACCTCCCTATGACCGGACCCAGAGGACCCCTCATCTGTACACTGCACAGAGAGAGAGAGAGAGAGAGTGGAGGTTTGGGAGAGAAGGGCAGCGAGGAGCGAGAGTGGAGTGGAAGCAAGGAGAGTGTGAAAGACAGACAAGGGCCGAATATAAGAGGGTTTTAAAGACTTAAGAATCTCTTTTCATTTTAACTTTTCATATGATCAGTTCTGTTTTGGGTTTTCAGACAAAGACTTGTGGTGTTTTCTGTTTAAAGTTATTATTATAATTTCCAAACCCATGTCCGGATTCTCGGATGGTGATGGAGCTGAAACGACTCGGCTTCTTCAGCTTCTTCAGCTTCTTCAGCTTGACTGATGAGTATTTGGAACGTAGTCACAACGGATGAAACGGGGTAGATATACATCTCATAAATTCTTGTTTGGAGTTATACTTCTTTTTCTTTTTACATTCTACCTTTTTCTTTACATCTTGAGACGTATGGACTTTTGGTTTTCATTTTGATGTTAAGCAATCAAAATTCTCAGGTAAAACTTCACAAATTTACATAATACAACCCAATGTTTACAAATTGGTGAAATTAATCTATCTTTTTAGTATGGTCATTTTTTACATCTAACTCCATATAATCATCATACAGTTACAAACAACAATCTAAATCCTACCACATGTACTATCCACTAAAGCACGAGAATCATATTCCAAAGAGAATCTATAGATCTTGCTTTTATCATCTAAAATTTATATTGATTTAAATACTCACTTAAGATTGATCCAGTAATAAGAGCGTTCTCATGCTTTTAGTTGAGGAATCAATGATTGAGAGTTTGATTCCAACCTTAGGGAGTTCGGATTTAAGTGAGGATTCACGCAATTACTGTGCGAATCATTTTCAGAAAGCTGGTGAATTATAGTCAAATTTCTAAATTAGTGAAAAGAATATATCATTTTGGGTTGCTTATATATGAGAAGATAATTTAGTCGCAAATTATTCATCTAACATAAATGGAAAACCACTCACTTATGTGTTCTTCCGATCATTAATCTAATTGCCCTCTTTACTAAAGTCAAAAGGCGTTAACACTATAATCTTCAAAGAATTGTCTTTCATTAAAGATTAATCGTACTGCTTTCTTGGGAAGCGCAGTGCACCCGTAGTCAAAAGCGAAACAGGGCTGAACGAAAAGCCAGGAGAGCCGAGAACGAGCCGGCGAGCCGACGGCCGAGGAGCAGGACATGATGGGGAGATCTAATTTCCCTAAATTCGAATAAAATATCCGCCGCGGAACTCGATAAGGACAGTGGCAGGGGGAATGTTAGAGCGACCACAGTGTCACGTATACGTGCCTTTAATGGATTGGTCCGCCATTGCGCTCAAATTCATCATTGGTCAATGATAACAAGCCCAAGCCCTATGCAAAGCAAAGCCCATACACAGCCCAATATCTTGATCAAGGTGTCTGTGCGGCTCTGGGCTGATGACTAGCCGTAGTAGTACGGATTGAAGCTGCAAAGTTTATACGGGAGTTTGCTGATCTTGGTAGATTTCGATGTTCACATTGACCCTGACTGCTATGTGCAAGGGCCTGGACATTATACCGTGACCTGATTATCATGGCTGCGGTTTCTCATGCGTCGACTGGATTTGATGAGTTTGGTCGCAACCCTATTGAGAATTTTTCATGAGGTCCGCGTGGTGAAAGAGGAGGGCACGTCCAGAACTTGCTAGGGGGTGATGGGGCTTCGTCCCGTGTGAGATATGGACCGATTGGGTCATTCGGTATTGTCTATTAGGATACCAGTGAAGCTGCACCCTTCCTCGAAACAGAGAACCGCCCATCCCACCCTTCTCTTCAGGAGGTCTAAATGTCATCAGTGGGAGAATGGCCCACAATGATGCGGAAGAGACGTGATTGAAGTTTTTGCCGGTAATTAGCCTTTGAGATTACGGAAAGCGAAATGGGATGAATGGTTGTTGCTGTTGTGATTTTCTTGGAGAATCCTATGAATCCTACATTTTGAAAAGATGGCTATTCACTATGCAGATCCTACCTTACGCTGTTCATCTGTGTTGTGTCCACTGCTTAGGAAGCAGATCATCCATCAGGAAATGGCGCAACCATGACGTTACTTAATGAAAACGAGCAAAATGGAGCAACTGCTGATATAATGAAAAAGCGAATTCTCATTTCCGCAGATATCTCTCGCTGTTCTCGCACTTTTAGGACTGTCAAAGCCAATTGCTTATGATGCTTTTGTTTTTTCCCTTCCACAGAAACCAGGATAGAGATATTCTGATGAGATGAAAGTGATTAAGATTGAAAAGGCAAAATCATGCTTATTACTTTAGCTATATGTATAAATCAAACAATGTCTGCCTACATATATACCCTTCTGGCCTTCACACCAGAACTAATTTACATCTAACCAAAAATTAGTAGCTCCAACACAATGCGATGGAAGCTAATTAGAACAGAAGTAGACAGAGCATCATACAACAGAAGAGAAAGACCGATAATCGGTTGAGGGACTGGTCCAGCTTCATTTCTCGCCTTCTCAGTCTACGACCACCGTTTGCAACTCCAGGATAGGAGTATGCATAAGGGTAGTTGCTGAGACTCATGTCGGAGCATCCAAACATCCGAGCATATACCATCTCACCAAACATGCCAGCATTCGGGCTAAAACTAGCAATCAGCTGCTGCTCCTGAGGTAACTGTAAATGCGAAAGGACAGGGTTCGAGCAACGTTGTTGTCCACCCGAAGAATAACCGTTGCTAGAGTTCAGACTCAGTGCACCGGGAGACGGCCTACGAGGGATGGCAATGTCTGAATCAGGTTTCTTGGAGTCACGTTCAGAAGAAGAAGAAGATCCCCGGCCGAATAGTGGTACCAGCGTGGAGGGCGAGATGCCGGCCTTGCAAATTGGGCAAGTCTGATGCTGCTGACCCAGTCCATCAGATGAGCTTCGTACATCGAACCACCTATATAGGCACGGCCAACAGTACAGGTGGCCACAAAGGGTGACCACCGGATCAGTTGCCGAATCGAAGCATATGTTGCAGTCGAAGCACCCATCAACACCGGCATCATCAACGGTCCCGTTCTCCGAGGGAAGATTCACCTTCTGCTTGGAAGGAGCATCTCCGCCGCATCCAAAGCTCGACGCGGCCTCTGAAACACGTTGTCCGGCGACAGCCATGTGACGATCTGTTCTCGAGGAGAAGAAGAAGAAGAAGAAGGAGACCTCTTAGATTGAAGTCGAGACGCAACGCGAGACGAGTCGGTCGGACGGCTTCAGTTCAGGGTTCAACGCTAAGGAAGAGAAAGGTTGCGCAGCTTTCTGGACGTGAGAGGAGGAGGAGGAGGGGGTTGCGGATAGATATGAGACAGCTTTGTGCGCGCGCTATGCATTTATAGAGAACGAATATCAGACGCTTCCACGTTCCGCAGACAACGCGTGCGTCGCGTGGCGCTCCCTTGGTTTACATTCTCGATGCCCGGCTGCTTCCTTCCAAGAAGGGTGCGTCCCGGTTGACAAGGTGGGGTCTGACGGCATACGTCCCACCTTTCCTCACGCTCGTGGACTTTTCCACGTTAGCCCCGAAATTCTATTCGCGTCGGTGCAAGTGAGTTACGACTCCTTTTTCCTCGAGTGCGTTGGCCTAGACTCGTTAATATCCTCTACTTTAAGCCAACTTATCGTTAGTACCAACAAAAAAAATAAAAAATTCTTAATCGGTATACTCGTCTTCCATCCACTTAAACTAATTTCATGTTTCGAGAAATCCCGAACAGGACACCCCTGCCATGTTCACCAAAATCCCGTAAATGAAGGAAGGAATTTGAGGTTAAAGACGAGATCTTCAAATATTACTCGAGTCAAACTAAATTTTGATTTGTACTGAACGATAGGATGTTCGATAAATGTGTATTTAGGACCTTAATTAGGATGGGTTGATGGTAAACAGAATTTCTGCCTTCAAGCAGTGGCCTTTTCATCTAGACGAATGGAGGCGCGTAATGGGCCATCTAGAATCTTGCTTGGGGGTAGTAAAAGTCTTTAAACGTTATGCAAAAAGTCGAAACGAGTCGAGTCATCATCCGATCGAATGAAGAGCCGACGACCGTCCAGAAGGGCTTGACCTTCTGGATGATCGTCACCTCATCGTCCCAACCCCCAACAATTGAAAATGAACTTCGACGTGGCCTTCCTCCTTCTGATAAGACATGTGAGGTGGGTCCTTGTCATAGTCAAGTGGGCCCGACAATGTCCCGAGATTCAAGGGAGACGGCCAAGAAAGCTGACGTGGGTGGCGCGACACGTGTCGAGATGAGGAATCTTCGACGAGGATCAGGTTGTTTGGCGAAAGGGTAATTGGCGGCGACGGATTAGAATGGCGACGAAGGGAGACGCAGCCTAGTAGGTCCAGAATTCTTGCCTATCAGATCGCGTTAAATGATAGCGTCGACGTTACCGATGACCCTTCTCAATTGCATCTAGTCCATACAAAGATATCCCCATGGAAATGGTCCGTCTGCTTGAAGTAGAAGCTATGAATATTCATTTGCTTGAGGTTGGAAGGACCCATTTCGTTTCGAGACAAGTTTTGTTGTCCAGAACTCCAATTCTGCAATGGAATTCTTCATTCGGCTCGGCATCTTCCATAGCCGAACTACTGCGCTTTCACTAGCTAGATGAAACAAACTGACCTTCGATGACAGAAAGCGGCGTGGAAAGCATTAATTGGACGAAACGAAGGATTGGATGTGATTTTACCGAAAATGAACCAATCTGCTCTTATTCGACTCCGCTCGTCCCTCCTCTGCTCTTTTCTACTGCATTAAGTTTTGTATTGGAAAGCAAAAATTCAGTTTTTGACTGTGTTTGTGTCTGTCTGGTGAAATGGCCAGTTCAATGGTCTCAAAGGGTTTGAAAAGAGATCTCGAACTTCAAAAAGAAAATTAGAGATTGCGACCAATGGGGGTGGCTAACATGTATGAAGAACTAGAACTTGTAGAGACGGTGCTCGGAAAGAATAGAAAGGAGGTTTACAATTGATTGCGAAATTTTAATTTTAAAATTGGGGAATCGTGTGGATGAGCTAGCTAGAAAAGGTGAACAGTTTGCTAGCAAGGTAGATTCGGTGAAGGTTCCACGCTGGAGTTGAAGCAGAGCAGAAGTATGAACTGCAAACAAGAGAGCTAGTGGGAAAGGCTTTCGGAGCAAATTTCGGTAAGATTCGGGATTGTCTAATGAATGAGGAGACACACTGCATCAGCACCTGTGGAACGGCAGAAGCAGGCAAAACCTCTCTTGTTACCGATAATACATAATAGGGTTCTGCAAGAAAGTAACATGTTTGATGTTGCTTGTTGGGTGACCGTATCGCAAGAATGCAGCAGACATAAGTTGAATCCCCATGCTACTGGTACAGGCATTAAGTCCGTGGAATGCATTGAAAGCTAGGAAAATCAATTCTGTTTCAAATGCGATTGAAAAAATCCCATCCGATATGTCTCCGCAATTTCCTGGAATTTCAACCCTGTTCTTGTGAAGAAATCCCATCAAATGCACTCCAAGTTCATTCTTCAGGCACATGCAGGGTCTCCAGATCTTGAATCTGTCTTACACGGGTATCAATAGATTCCCTGATTCTATCTCTGACTTGGGGAACCTCACAGCATTATATTTACAAGAACGTAACGAGCTGAAATGTGCCTTCACTCGCAACACTGACAGCTTTGAGAATGCTGGACCTCTATGATAGCCGAATCGAAAAGACACCTGAAGGGATGGAAAGCTTGTCCAACTCGAGACAGCTTAATTTGGGTCAAAAACAGAGAATACGAAGGACGTGCACGCAGGAATTTTATGTAACTCTTGCATCTCCAACTACTTAACTGTTTTGCTGGACCCAAATTCAAAGTAGAGGAGTTAATGAGATTGAGGAAATCGGAAGATTTATGATGTGGGTTTGACGGCATTGGCGAATTTATATTTCTTGTGTGAGATATCTGCTAGGTCAATGCCGGATTACTGGGAAATCCTTTTGGGAAACGTTGATCCAGAAGATTTTGAGTTGGAAAATATATTGATGACAAATATGGGTGGTTGCGTTGGGGGAAAGGTGAACTAGTCCGTCTACCAGAGGACGTAAAAATTCTGAAAATTAGGGTTGTAACGTCATGAGAAGTTTTAACAATGTTGGGTCCTTGGATAACTTGTGTAAGTTGAAGAGATGTGGGAAGTCATGATCCGTTTGCCGTGTTCTGCTTCACAGTACCGCACCCTCTTTCCGCAGATGGGGTGTTTTAACTCTTTAAGAGGACCGAGAGAATTGAAAGCCCTCATTGCATTCTTAGGAGAAGAAGCTACCATTCTACCGTCACCTGTGCCGACTCCTGGCAATGACTTTTCAAACCTTAGATTTCTCAAGATCAGAGAATGCCCAAAAGTCAAGAAGCTGTTCATGCCTCTGTGGATATCACTCCTTTTAACGCAGAAGATATTGGCATTGAAATTGTGACAGAATAGAGCAGATAATAGCAGCTGAATTAGCGTTTAGAAGATGAAACGGACAGAAGCGCAGAGGTGATGGTCAAATAAAGAACTAGCAGCATTAAATTTGACCGGGTTCCATGTGATTGCTTGTCTCACACTCTTCGTCTCCCGAACTTGAGGAAACCCACTTTGAAGAGTTTACCGGAACTGAAGTGTATGCGATGAAATAAGAGTCGGGGAGTCTATCCGGAGTGCAATAATTTGCAACTGTTACAAGTGAGAGGATGCCAATGAGGCTGCATCTTCCTCAAAATGAAGAATCTCCTTTCCCCTTCTCTTCAGATTTTGTGTATCAACTGTCGAGCATTGGAAGGCATGCAGTGGACGAGGCGATATCGATGTGCAGTGCTGACTCAATAGGATATCTTGAAGTTTTGCCAGTGCCCACCACCACAAACTTGCATCATAAGAAAGATATTACACATCGTGACTTTCCGAAATGTGTGTTCTTTTTGTCGTTCTTATTTATCTGTCAATTTTGAAGTGGAGAACAAACAACCAAATGCAGGACACCTATGTTAAAACTGGAAACTAATCCCCAGGAAGGACATCACGAGGAGGAGAAACTCATGCACTCAAGTCAAAGACATAATATTGGTCGTGATTTTACACATGTTGATTCTATTGCTATATGTAATTTTGCCCCACTACAACCCAAAAAGTACAAAAGAAGATTCCTGCAAAGACTTCAATTCCAGGAGTTTTCAAGGCCCCCGATTGGGACATGGCTTGCTTCACTTCTTCTTCTGTCACATCCTTTGTCAGTGCATGGTTCATATCATATCTTCAGTTATCACTTTAATAAAACTAGATGCTATCAAACTCAGAAAATTATATTTCGACCAAAAAAAAAAAAAAAACTCAGAAAATTATTACGTAAATCAGGTGCATGGGCTTTGAATCCATACCTCCCGCGGAATTTGGTGGGCTCCATGCGTAATATTGATCAATAGGGCTAGAGTGAAAGAATTCTTACACGGACTCCTTACTTAATGATGTATAGCAACAGTAACCACCTGTCATCTTTTTCAATATTTTAAAAGTTGGATCTGATACAAAGATTTTTTTTTTTGGTCGAAATCTGATACAAAGATTGAATACCTTTAATTCAGCAATAATCACATGCCACGTCATTTGATAAACAAATTTTACTTCGTTTTTCACTCTCTCTAGTCCGGTTTTCTGTGTATTTTTTTTGTTATTGTCCTTGACACCTTCACACTATCTCAAGTTGCTCCTTTAATCGATTTGGTGTTTTGGGAAACGATGTTTATTAAAGAAAAAAGCAATCAATTTCGAATGGCTTCATCGAAAGCTTTCCCACTTTTCATTTGATTTAATACCAAAGAGTATCTTGTTTTCAGTCTTTAAGTTCATTTTGAGAATAATTGCTCCTTGTTCTTCTTTCAAAACTGATCTTAAAAAGATTACTTTCGAACGTGTGGACTGTAGCTCAACCTAATTCATAACCCCACATGAATAGTATCGGATGTTGAGTCAGCCACCCAAGTTTCGATTCTCACCTTAAGAAAGGGATAGTGGGGTTGCGCATGGGCTTAGGACCTTGTCCATGGGACGTTCCGACTCTTGCCAATTATTTCTTTGCCTCAAACTAAATTGATCATCAGCCCTGCGAAGAAGTTCAGCAGAAAAGACAGACAAAACAGAAGGAAAGAAGTTAAAAATTGCGTTAACTAATCTAACTAATCTAACTAATCTTCATCCCTGAAGACTTTTGACTTTTGAGGCATCTCCACCCCATGAGCCCCTGTGAAGTAACCGGGATGTTTCTCCGGTGCTTCTGTCTGTTGCAGCAGCCAGTCCATCCTAGCCAGATCGAACCAACAGAAATATGGCAAGTTATGCTAGGCGCAGAGACCTACTCTCTTCTTCTCTTTCATTAGTTAAATCATGCGTCTCTTCCTCCTCCGGGTATATAGTCGCATGTAGTTTTACGACATATAAAAGAGTGCTATGCAACAAGTAGGTTTTATGACAAAAAGAGTTCAGTTTTGCAACTGATGGTGGGTTATTTTCCCAAAAATCAATAGTTCGAAAGACATTTTCTTAAAAGTAATAGTCTGTAGTGCTTGAAGTTATTAGTTAATGAAAAAGTATTTTCATTAATTCTATGTAGAAATTTTCGTGGTCGATGAAAATATTTCTTGCTGATTTATTTGGCAAACAATAATTCTAGGAAATCTTTCTCAAATTATTGATCTTTTGCAAAATAAATACAAAAATCATTGGATTACACAGTTATTCAATCTCCGGTTCATGCGAGGTGACATGACAACGAATTTGAAAAGTTAAAGGGGACTATAAATGGTCTCCAATATCTTTCACAAATTATACGTTTATCGGCACAATGCACAAGGCATCAACTAGTTTTTACACGAAAGCGACTGTTTTAGGAAATAAAAAACGCCTCCGATGTGACCCAAAGGCTTCGGTTATTTCCAAGAAGGTGTAAGCAAGACTTGATGATAATTCTATCGTTTTTCTGGCTCGGACAATTATGCACAGATAAGTTTGCGTCATGGGAACAAGCGATCATAAAGCATAGAAGGTAAAGAGGGCTTTAAATTTTAAACGAACATAAAGCCATCTTCCATGAAGGTGATCCCCGTAGACCCCACGCCTCGAAGACTTCTGCTTCGTGCATTGACTTAAAAGAGCAGAAACGACCGCGAAATTTCCTCTGCTTCTATTCACTTCACCATTTTCCACAACTTTGGCTTCTCTCTCGCAGCCATTCCTTCCTTTACTCTGCCTATAAATTCTCCCAATTCCTCTGCTTGTTGAATCAAGCGCTTGTTGCGGTTCTTCATTGAAGGATTATCAGCAAGTTTCTACCAGGTTCCCCGACTTTGAATCCATGTGCACTGCTGAATTTATCAGCAAATCTCCTAATTCCTTTTAAGTCCTCTGCTGATTCCAGGGCAAACCATGTGAAAGCCGGTGGGCCTATAACTACCGGTTCTAACGAGAACCGGGAGTGATCATCAGGGCAAGAGCCATGCGGAAGCGGGTGGGCTTGTAACTATCCTTTTTGACGAGAAAGGGGAGTGATTGCACAAGGGATGATTATCAGGGCAAGAGTTACGCAGAAGCTGGTGTGCCAGTAACTAACCGTTCCAACAAAAAGGGGAAGTGATCACTGAGGCGAAAAGTTATGCTGAAGCAGGTGGGCCAATAACTACTTGTTCTTATGAGAACAGGGAGTGATTGCCCAGCAGCTCGAGAGAGAGAGGGGGGGGGGTGATCATTGCGGCAAGAGCCACATCTCGTTTTCAGTAATTACAGGCCCACCAACCTCCACGAGGCTTCTTAGGATGGCAAATGTGATAGGAATAAACCTAAATACACAGAATATGGGGAAAAAGTTCTTGAATTATTAATGTGAAATTAGAATTAATTCACAAGATGTAGCTTTGACATAACGACAAGTTTAGCATTGGAACTCCAATGTTAACATGTGAGGGCACTACTAGGATGGGTGACCTCCTAGAAAAGTGTCTACTTATATGTCATATGATAAATTCACGAGGCTCAATGTGTGACAGCACGTCAGGTGAGTTAATCCATAAATTTCACAATATGATATCAGCAAGTGTATGATTTGAGGATGCACTACATGAAAAATGGTAGGCCTATAACTACTCCGTCCAATGAGGGCAAGGAGTAGGGGTGAGCACGGTCTCGATTGGACCGGTCCAAGGGACCAACTTGTGCAATGTTGATCCTCAATTTTTGGTACGGGGGCTGACCCCATTGAGTTTGAGTCCAAGGACTGGACTGACTCTTTGGGTTCGGTTCGATTCCAAGGTCAATTTGAGACCAACTAAATTTTTTTTGTCTTATGTTTTGTATTTCTTGTAAGGAAAAACATACTTTTTCAAATTACATATCCATCAGCAATATAATATCGTGCAATTAGACTATAAACACCGGTACATATCAAACATAAATCTAAGATAAGGTAACAAAAGAAATCTTTATTTGCAATTGTTGAGCAGTGTTCGTGAAGCAGGCCAAGAGAGGCGAGAGATTTCACCAACTGATCAATGCTCGTAAGGCAAGTAAGGGGAGGCCAAAGGCAAGTAGCAAAGTGAGCGAGGCAAGCAAAGAGAGACGAGTAGCAAGCGAGTCCAGGGCAAGCGAATAGAGCGAGGCGAGTGAAGAGGGTTTCTATTTTATTTTATTTTTTTGGTTGAATAAAGGTTGGGTTTCTACTTTCTACTGTACATGGTAAAATCGCATTCAAAAAAATAGAGGCCAATGCGCTATGGTGTAGAGTAGATAAAAATATATAATATAATATAATATAAAATATTATATTATATATATGATAAATACATATTATAAGATATATACATGATTGGTATTATATATATATAGGGTTGGTCTAGGTTGGACCAACCCTAAAGTCCTAAGACAAAGAATCAACCATCATAGTGCAAGGTCCAAGAGTCCTAAGACCAAGGAAAGGCCGAGTCTTCATTGGGATTGGATTAGGATCGGCTGGGTTGGGCCGATTCAGGGCTAACCTTAGACCAATGTTCATCCCTAGCAAGGAGTGATCATCGGGCTAGAGTGCTTGGATGAGCAACTCCTGATAGACATCTAGGATGGTGAAGGTGGCAAGAGTAGATTGAATTGGACACCATTCATGGGGAGGTGGAACTCGATGTTAAGCTTGTTCAAGTGAGAGCATTATCAGGACATATGATCTCTTGGGAAAGTGCCTATTTATACGTTTCCTTAAAATTTGGTATAGGATGGGCCAAAGCAAACAATAATTTGAGTGAGTTAATCCAAGATATCCAATGGACTCTTTGCTAAATGACGTAAAATCACAATAATCACCTCTTCTTTCAATAACTTAAAAGCTAGATCTGATACAAAGAGTGAATCCTTTAACCAGTAATCATATACCACATCATTTGGTAAACAATATTTAATACGTTTTTCTTGGTACATATAGCATTTCTCACTCTCTCTAGTCCTGTTTTCTTTTTTTTGTTGATGTCCTCCTTTATGAATATCCTTGACGCATTTGAACTTATCTCAAATTGCTCGTATGATTGATTCAGTAGCTAGTGAAATGATGTTTATTAAGAAAAAAGCCTACGTGGAATGGCTCCGTTGCCTCAAAGGACGCCAAAAAAGCTTTTTCACTTTTCATTCAATTTTCTTATTTTTAACAATACCTTGTTTTCAGTCCACAAGTCAATTATGAGGGTAAATTTTGCTTGTTTTCCTTTGAAAATTGATCTAGAGAAGTTAAGACTTTCGTACGTGGAAATTATGGCAAAAAATTTTGTACCTGAAACACTAATTGACGACATTTTTCCCTTGATGCTCTCAGCAGTCCTACGATGGATGTCAACAAAGTTCTGGGAATCGCCGGACATGCCATCAGTCTTGTTCAAAAGGTCAGCAAGGTCCATGAAGTCAAATCGAAGATGGGTTCTCTGGAAATAAATATGGGAATGGTGTCGGCCAGGAAGGCGGACATAAATTTCCAACTAGAGCAGGAAGAGAGGAGACCGGGAAAGAAAAGGAAGAAAGAAGTTGACTTTTGGATGCAAAGTGTAGGATCGCTGGAGGATCAAGTCCACGAGCTAGGACGAAACGTCGAAGGGGGGCATTTCTTTTCTCTTCTCATGTTGGAGGATCGGGTGAATGGCCTTGCGACTCAAGTGGAAAAATTGCACGACAAGGGTAGATTCGATAGCGGTCTCACGATGGATGTGAAACCGGCCCGAGGCTACGAACTGCGACCAGGTGAACTAGTGGGACAAGCTTCTCAGACAAAAAGGGATGAGATCTGGGATTGCTTGATGAGCGAAGAGGTGCTCTGTCTGGGTGTCTGGGGACAGACGGCTGTGGGCAAAACCTTTCTCACGAAGCATATACATGATCAGATAGTGCAAGATAGTACAAGGTTCGATGGTGCTTGTTTTGTTACTGTATCGCAAGAAGGCACTGTCGGCACGATACAAACTGATATTGCACACTATCTCAAACTAGATTTGACGGAGGTGAGCAGTGTTTACCGGGGCGCAAGACTGAAGGAGGCGTTGCAGGGCAGGAAACTCCTCTTTATCTTGGATGATGTTGGGAAATACTACCCTTTGGAAGAAGTGGGTATAGTCATAGAAAGGAATGGATGTAAATTGATTGTAACATCACGATCCAACGATGTGTGCGAGCAAATGAACTGTCGCGAGGTTGTCCATGTAACAACTCTTCCCGAGGAGATACCTCAAGGGTTGGACGAAGTTTCAAACTTGAGATGCGGCCATTAGTCTTGATGGCATTTTCACTGACTGAGGTTAGCTTGAAAGTTCGTGGATCAACCGAATTACTTTCCTATCTGCCTCTTCATGTTCGAATCCCAGTGCAACGGAAAACTCCGCAAAGGCAACATGTTTGGGTGCACTTGAAACTGAACGCTTCATTTTGTAACTAACCTCCCTTTTATCCGACTTCCAGAGTAAGAACTACATACAATAATTAAAATAACTAGCTTTCAACTCTCATTCTCGCACACCCGCTGCTCTCCTCCTTTGTATGTCTACTTGATACAACTCGTCAAGAACATTTAATCTAACAGCTCTCACGACTATTTCCAACGTAAGCCGAGAGAAAAAATGGGTTTTGCACATACTCTACTATAGTGATCATACATCCTCCGAACAAAATAAGCCGAAAGTGGTCTGAATGCCACTCAACAGCACCCATGCAATCGACAACAACAATGGGGTGATTTTTTAGTCTTGTTTGGGAGCATTTCGGATTTTATAATTGCAGAACCAATCATTTTCCAATCTACAATCATTTCCCTAAAAGAAGGGGAAAAATATCAAAAAAGTCTTAAATCTATTGTTTTGGTACTAATTCTGTCATAAATCTTTCAACTATACCAATTTAGTCTTAAACTTTTTCACATTAATACTAATTCAGTCAATCTGGCCAATTTAGACTAAAAAACTAGTGACATGGACAGCGGCGATGGTCAGCCTCGCCGAGCTGCCCCTGGGCAAGGGCGAGCACCAACCATCCAGGTGTAGGAAGGCCAACCCTCGCTTAGGCAAGGTGTGGCGAGGCTGACCATCATGAGGGGGCCTCGCCTGGCTGAGCCTAGATGGCCGATGCTCGCCCTCCCCCAGGGGTGGCCCGGCGAGGCCAACCATTGCCTACGGCCAGCGATGGTAACCTAGGCAAGGCCAGCCCTCGTCAGCCATAGCGGTGGCCGGTGGCCGACGATGGCCACTAGCTAAAAGAAAAGGCAAAGAACAAGGAGAGAGATTTTTTTTTTTTTAAAAATTCAAAACAGTATTACAATATTATTAAAAATGTCCACATCAGTAATGCCCAGCCTAAATTGCCTGGATGGACTGAATTGGTGCCAACGTTTGAATTGGTGCCAACGTGAAAAAAGTTTAAGATTAAATTGGTATAATTAAAAAGTTTAAGACTGAATTAATATCGATGTAATAGATTTAGGACTTTTTTGGTACTCTTCCCCATAATTGTCCTATCTTGCAAAAACATTGGTTCATGTGATCTAACATCACTAAAGACGACTAGGAATAGTCTTGAATATCTTTTACAATTTACATGTCTTACAGCACCATGGACAAGGGTCAACTAGTATTTTTACATGAAAGCGACCATTTTGGGGGAGGGAGGAGGGGAAATGCCACTGATGTGTGAACCAAAGACTTTTGGCTATTTCCAAGAGGGTGTATGCAAGACTCTAGATGATAACTCTGTCGTTTGACGGACTCAGACGATCTTGCAAGGGTAACTTCATGCAATATGAATACGTGATTATAAAGCAGAAAATGGAAAGAGGGCATGCAGACTTGAAATCGTGACTAAAACTATCTTCCGGGAAGGTGCCCCCCTAAGACCCCACGCGTCGAGACTTAAGAAAGCAGAGCGACTGCGAAGCTTCCTCCGCTTCTATTTCCCTCACCATTCTACTCGACTTTGGCTCTTTCTCTCTCGCAGCCATTCCTTCCTTTGGAGGGTCGTCAGCAAGTTTTCACCAGGTGAGACTGCTTTAGATTAGTGAAAGCTTGGAGCTTTCTGTATTTTTTTTATTCCCTAAATTTTCCTGGGCTCTCCATGTAACGGGTACTGGCAAATTGCCATGCCTAGTTTTCCTTGATTTATTTCACACAAGGAACGAAAAGAAAATCAACAACTCAAGTTGCATTATACCGAGTCAGAATAGCTGTCCTTATGCTAGCATGTATCAATGGTCTAGTCAATTAGGAATAATTGGCTCACCTCTTTTGCTTCTGGTAAACCAGATTTAATATGTTTTTCACTCTCTCCAGTCCGTTTTCTGTGTATTTGTTTTGTTGATTTCCTCCTTTATTAACATCTTTGACCCATTCGAACTACCTCGTGCTGCTCGTATGATCAATTCAGTAGCTAGCTAAAGGAGGTTCATGGCCAAGGGTAAAGATGTCCGAGTAACGGTTATTTTAGAATGTACCAACAATATACTTTGATTCCGCCCTTCAAAAAGGAACTTCGGCTCGAACAATTGCGTCTCTGTCTACCCGATATTTATTAAAGAAAAAAATGATCTATTTCGAATGACTTTGTTGCCCCAAACTACGCTACAAGCTTTTCTACTTTTCATTCGATTTGCTTCTACGACATAGTTCCTTATTTTGAGCATGGAAATCGTTTTTGAGAATAACCTTTCCCTGTTTTCCTTCGAATTTGATCTCCCAAAGATTAATTTTACGCGTGTGGGCTATGATAATTGCTTCTTTGCCTCAAAACTGTCCTAAGCATATTCCACTAGGACGACAACCCAAAACGTGGCTGTATGCTTCTTTTTTCTTTCTCTCGAGTCCTTCCATTTTCATTCTTGTCTTGTACCTCGAATACTAATTAACACTTAACACTCGGATATATCTGAAGTACTCAATTATCTGACAAAAGTCGAAGCATAAATGCTGAAAGCTAAAAAGTTTTGCACCTGGAATGCTAATCGACGACATTTTTCCCTTAATGCTCTTGGCAGTCGTACAATGGACACAATTCTGGGAGCCATCAGTCTCATCGTTCGAAAGGTCACCGACATCAGTGTAGTCAAAGAGAAGATGAATTCTCTCGAAAGGAATATGGGAATGGTGTCGGCCAGGAAGGCGGATATAAGTTTGGAACTAGAGCAGGAAGAGAGCAGACCGAGGAAGAAAAGGAAGAGAGAAGTTGAGTTGTGGATGCAAAGTGTAGGATCGGTGGAGGATCAAGTCCACGAGTTACGACGCAAAGTGAAAGAGGCGCGTTTCTTTTCTCGTCTCATGTTGGTGGATCAAGTGACCGGCCTGGCGACTGAAGTGGACAAATTGCACGAGAAGGGTAGATTTGATAATGGTCTCACGCTGGATGTGAAACCAGCCCGAGGCTGTGAACCACAACCAGGTGAACTAGCAGGACAAGCTTCTCGAACAAACAGGGATAAGATCTGGGATTGCTTGATGAACGAAAAGGTGCTCCGAGTGGGCACTTGCTAGGGGTGTCTCCAAAATCAAAAGATGGGGTCTAGGATCCCAATTAGAACATTAGGATGAATCGGGTGAAGGGTCTATGACCCAGTTTCTTCACCCTCGCACTGTCCATGAAGAACGGAAACAGGCCACCACCAATCTCGGCCCTCACAAGCGGCTGCAGCACTCGTCTGCATGCCGCCGTGGCCCACCTCTGTCGCGTCTCTCTTCCCCCTCGCTCAGGTCGCAGGGTCTGAACCCATCTCCATCTCTCTCCAACTTCGTTTCTCTTTCTCGTCCCGGTCTTCATCGTCTCGCTCCGGCCCCAACACGGAATTTCACTTTCTCCAGTTTCAATGCCATGCCTTCGCGACCTCAATTTTAGGCCAACCAAGTTGCCTGACCAAGGATCAAGGCTGATTGGGAATGGTTTGGCGGCATGTCGTTGGTATGCAAACAACCAGAACTTCCCTGCTGCGACTATATTCTTCTGGCTTCGCTTCTCGATAGCAGAGGTATGAGAGCAGTCACTTCTTCTTCCATTTTTTCAGACTTGAATGCTTCTCCTTTTCTTGTTTTGGTATGCACTTTTGCTGGGGTTATCAATCTCTTTCCCCTCCAAAGCTTTCAATGAGATGCGAGCACGTCCATTTTCTTGAGTCAATCTTTGCCGAAGCTTAAATTGTATGATTCTACTGTATTTATTGCGAGGGTTCTATTCAGTGTCCAATTAGTGAATCAATGGTAGTTGCTTTTATTACTCTGTTTCAGAAAGCTCATATCATACCTGATCCTTCTGCTCAGCAAATTTCATAAACCAGTTGATAGTCCCGTATTAACTTGAAGTTTGGCTGGGTTTCCAAAGAATCTAGGTAGGGAAAAGTTTCTGGAGTTAAATTCTGAAGTTAGCATTGGAGTAAAATTTGTAATTTGAATTGTAGGACTGGCATAATCTTTATATCATTTTTTAGAGCTCCAGAGATTTGAATGTCTATAGCAGCCGTTTTTTGTCCAGACAAATGGCTGCGGCATTGAGAACAATCTCTAGCCGCTTGTCCACCTCAATTTTAATGGCAATCTATTCATTTTACCCAAGCAGGGGGCTTCACTGTGTTGCTTCCGCTGAAGACGACTCTTCACAATCTGCGGAAAATGCTGAAGCTGAGGTCTTGGTCTGGTGGCAGAGCTGAAGTTTAAAGTTGGGGCGGTGTTGTTTGAAATCGTTCTTGTTGGTCTCTCTGGACTTTGGCGACCTTGATGCTATGCATCTTGCTTTTCTGTAATTGAAAGCAAAACTTTTTCTTTTTGGGGCTGATAAGTAGATTGACAGAATAAGGTTGACTTTGGTCCTCCATCTTTTCTTGAAGAACAAGTTTGAGATTAACCTTACTTTGAGTTGAAGGATGATAGTTGTCCCCTACTGTATCTGTGAACTTCATGAATTTTCCAGTTTCCTTCGAACTGCAGTGTTAAAGATGGACCTGATTGGAGATTGGAAGGTTATAGATTAGGTTGCTGAATGAGTTCAGATTGTTCCATAGCTTGGAGTTTTTCCCTTGTTTTTGTGTGTGTTTTTGGTCAGACCTTGTTGTGTATGTTTAAGGAAAGGAAAATGAAACAAATTATTCATGAACTTTGGTCAAACGTGCATTGTAGTCCCTGAACTTTCAAATTGTTCAATATAATCATCAAATTTTAAAATATATTCAAACTAGTTTCTGGACTAGTTTAAACATGTACAAAAAAATTTAGAGATTATATTGAATAAATTAAAACTTTAAGTCATATTGGACCAAAGTTTTAATATCATTTGTGTCATTTTCCCTTTAAACATACCCAAACAAAAAAAAATATCACGTACACATACAAGGGAAAAGAATTCCGAGCTGTCATGTGCCTCTCTACTTCTCTGTTTGGGGTAAGTTGTCACTTGTAGTTTTGCGTCATATGAAAAGGGCATAATTCAATAAGCAAGACATAGCGGGGATTTCGTTTTTCAAATGATTGAGCGTTATTTCAAAAACACTTTCCTAAAATTATTATTATTATTATTATTTTTTATGACCTGGGAACCACCGTCGTCGGCTGGGCCTGACGTAAATCCGAGCGGGCGGGCTGAGCCACCACCACGGCCCCCGCGTTTGAGTCGCGCGAACGCGCGCCGCCTGGGATTCGAACTCCTCCCCTTCATGAGGGGGAGGAGCCCAGCCATTCTACGCCACCGGGCGGTGGTACTTTCCTAAAATTATTTGTCTATAGTGCTTTGAATTATTTGTAATGGGATATATTTTAATTATCAACAACACTGTACATGTAATCATATTTTGCCGATTCAATTTATAAGCGATACTGATAATTGTTTCTAAGAAAATCTTTTTCTAATTTCTATTTTTTGCAAACTAAATGCAAAACTCGCTTCATTACACAGTCGTCCTCTCTTGCACAAACATTGGTTCATGCGATCTGACATCACTAAAGAGGACTAGAAATAGTCTTGAATATCTTTTACAATTTACATGTCTAACAGCACAATGGACAAGGGTCAACTAGAATTTTTACATGAAAGCGACCATTTTGGAGGAGGGAGGAGGGGAAATGCCACTGATGTGTGAACCAAAGACTTTTGGCTATTTCCAAGAGGGTGTATGCAGGACTCTAGGTGATGACTCTGTCGTTTGACGGACTCGGACAACCATGCAAGCGTAAGTTCATGAAATATGATTACGTGATTATAAAGCAGGGGCATACAGACTTTAAATCGTGACTAAAACCATCCTTCCAGGAAGGTGGTCCCCCCCCCAAAGACCCCAAGCGTCAAGACTCAACAGAGCAGAGCCACTGCGAAGCTTCCTCTGCCTCCCTTTACCTCGCCATCTGTGCTCGACTTTGGCTTTCTCTCTGGCAGCCATTCCTTCCTTTGCAGGGTTATCAGCAAGTTTTCACCGGGTGAGACTGCTTTAGATTAGTGAAAACTTGGATCTTCCTGTTTTTTTAATTTCCTAAATTTTCCTGCGCTCTCCATGTAAGTGGTGCTGGTAAATTGTCATGCCTAATTTTCCTGGATTTATTTCACACGAGGAACGAAAAGAAAATTTACATCCCGTGTTGTGTCGTTTGTCTGTTCTCTCTTTTGTTCATCTGTTAATTCTTGAGCAGATCACCATGTTAGGAGACATTTATTAAAGAAAAACAATCTATTTGTTTTGTTGATTTCCTATTTACCTCCCTATGCGTACATAGCACAAGACCTTACAACTCATGTTGCGTAATACCGAGTTGGAATATCCATCAGATCAATGGTCTAGTCAATTAGGAATGATTGGCTAACCTCTTTTGCTTCTGGTAAACCAGATTCAGTATGTTTTTCATTCTCTCCGGTCCTGTTTTTGTGTATTTCTTTTGTTGATTTCCTCTTTTGTTAATGTCCTTGACCCATTCTAACTATCTTAAATTGCTTATATTATCGATCCAGTAGCTAGTGAAACGGTGTTTATTAAAGAAAAAAACATTCTTTTTCGAATGGCTTGGTTGCCCCGAACTGCGCCAAAAGCTTTTCCACTCTTCATTCGGTTTTCTTCTATCGAATAGTTCCTTGTCTTTTGAGTATGTAAGTTGTCTTTGAGAATAACCTTTCCTTCGTTTTCCTTTGAGATTGATCTCCAAAAGATTAGTTTTGCGCATGGACTGCTTCTTTTCCTCAAAACTGTCGCTCGCAAATTCCACCAAGACAACAATCCAAATCATGGCTGTATGCTTATCTTTTTTCCTCTAGAGTCTTTCCATTTTCGTTCTTGTCTTGCACCTTGAATACTAATTAGCAATTAACACTCGGAAATATCTGCTGAAGTATTTGCTTATCCGATAAAAGTCGAAACACAAATGCTGAAAGCTAAAAAAAATTGCACCTGGAATACTACTAATCGACATCATTTTTCCCTTAATGCTCTCGGCAGTCTTACGATGGATACAATTCTGGGAATCGCCAACAATGCCATCGGTCTCATCGTTCAAAAGGTCAGCGACGTCAGTGGAGTCAAAGAGAAGATGGATGCTTTGGAAATGAATATGCGAATGGTGTCGGCCAGGAAGGCGGACATAGTTTCGGAACTAGAGCAGGAAGAGAGGAGACCGGGGAAGAAAAGGAAGAGAGAAGTCGACGCGTGGATGCAAAATGCAGCATCTCTGGAGGATCAAGTCCACAAGGTGGGACGGAAGGTGAAAGAGGGGCGCTTCTTTTCTAGTCTCATGTTGGAGAACCAGGTGAGTGGCCTCGCGACTCAAGTGGAAAAATTGCATGAGATGGGTAGATTTGATAAAGGTCTCATGCTGGATATGAAACTGGCCCGAGGCTATGAGCTACCACCTGGTGAACCAGCGGGACAAGCTTCTCAAACAAAAAGGAATGAGATCTGGGATTGCTTGATGAACGAAGAAGTGCCCCAAGAAGGGGGCACTGTGTAGACAATGCCCAGAGTTGGGATGCCACGTGCTCCGGCACGTGTTCAAGATACCCCATGAATTGGGATGCCCCAAGGGGGCACCGTGTAGACAATGCCCAAAGTTGGGATGCCACGTGCTCCGGCACGTGTTCAAGATACCTCATGAATTGGGATGCCCCAAGGCGGCACTGTGTAGACAATGCCCAGAGTTGGGATGCCACGTGCTCCGGCACGTGTTCAAGATACCCCATGAATTGGGATGCCCCAAGGCGGCACTGTGTAGACAATGCCCAGAGTTGGGATGCCACATGCTCCGGCAAGTGTTCAAGATACCCCATGAATTGGGATGCCCCAAGGGGGCACTGTGTAGACAATGCCTAGAGTTGGGATGCCCCAGAGTTGGGATGCCACGTGCTCCGGCACGTGTTCAAGATACCCCATGAATTGGGATGCCCCAAGGTGGCACTGTGTAGACAATGCCCAGAGTTGGGATGCCACGTGCTCCGGCACGTGTTCAAGATACCCCATGAATTGGGATGCCCCAAGGGGGCATTGTGTAGACAATGCCCAGAGTTGGGATGCCACGTGCTCCAGCACGTGATGCGGGATATCTCGGGTGTTCAAGATACCCCATGAGTCGGAACGCCTGGAATTTGAGATGCCTCGTTGTCGGGTTATCTCAGGAGTCAAGATATCACAGGGAATGCCTCGAAGTCGAGATGCCTCATGTACAGGGATGCTCCGGCGAGTGTTTTGGGATGTCTCGATAGTCGAGATGACCCATGAGTTGGAATGCCTGAGATGCTTTGGGATGCCCTGTTTATTGGGATGCCCCGTGCAGCATGGGACTCCTCTGTGTTGACTCCACTGAAGACGACTCCGCGCAATCCTTGAAAAAGGCCGAAGCTGAAGTCTTGGTCTGCGGCGGCGCTGAAGTTTTGAAGTTGGGGCGGTGTTGTTCGAAGTCCTTATTCTCTCTCTGGACTCTGGTGACCTTGATGCTACGCATCTTGCTTTTCTGTAATCGGAAGCAGAACTTTTTCTTTTTGGGCTGATGAGTAGACTGAAAGAATAAGGTTGACTCTGGTCCTCCATCTTTTGTTGAAGAACAAGTTTGAGATTATCCTTATGTTGAGTTGAAGCATGATAATTTGTCCCCTACTGTATCTATGAACTTCAGTTTCCTTCGAACTGCAACTTTAAAGATGGACCTGAATGGATGTTGGAAGATAACAGACAGATTAGGCTGCTGAATGAGTTCAGATTTCTCAAAGCCTGGAGTTTTTCCCTCGTTTGTTCATGTTTAAAGAACACCTGCAGGTACAACAGAAAAACCAACCCGAACCTGCAATGGGCCATGGAGACGATGCCCCACGCTCGGGTCATGGGCAACATGGTGCTGCTGCTCAATGGCGACGTCCTGATCAACATGGATGAATTTCAGGATCAAGGGGAATAAAAGGAGAGTGAATAGTGTTTAAAATTAACAGTATAATTTCGATAAAGTACGTCTTAAAGTACGATGCAGACTATGAAAGTTGCGAAACACTTTTGTGATAGTAATAATAGTTAAACAAAATAACAGCTGAATATTTAATAAAATCACCAAAACGCCAATAGATGATCAATTTTTATGCATTAACGAATTCTATTGGATACATCAAATGCTGATCAAAACTATCCTGATCGATTTAGAAAATTCAAATCAGTTATTTTGTTTTTGCCTATTGAACCAATTTATCTGATATTTCTTAGAGAAGCAACACTTGGGAAGAAAATAAAGAAAAAATGAAGTCATAGTTATCATTTAAATTTAGCTAGATTAATTATACACCAATCTGATAAATTTATCTCATCTTTCTTGGTGAAGCAACACCAAGGCAATACTTTTGTTCTTTGAATTTTGGAATCATAAGTAACTTTTTTTTTGTTGATTTTCTCTTCAATTTTTCTCGTTTCATTTTAATCATTAATTGGTAAAATATGTGCTAACTAAAGTATATTATATATAATTTCTTCAAGACTTATCAAAGTCCGTATAATACTGAAACTTGTTTGAAAAGTAACTATAATTCTTAATTTAATATTTGTTTTTACCAATTATAAAATGATAGAAATTATCTTCATCAATAAAATGGTAGGAATTATCTTCGATAATTAATTTAATCATATCTGAATAATTTCAAATTTTTAAAATAATAGGCCGTTGACTTTGTTTTGCATTTTTGTTTACACTTAATTTCAGATGTAAACATTTAAATATAATAATAGGCCATTGACTTTGTTTTGCATTTTTTTGACATTTAATTTTCAGACATAAACATTGAAATACAATATCATTAGAGTTATATACAATTATGCATTTAATCAGAAGAGACATAACTAGTTAGAGATTTAGTCATGCCTACCCATGAAATATGGACAATTGTATATTATGTTGACAATATACATTTCCTTTATATACAACATGTGAAATTGACGTTTTTATGTTTTATATTTATTATTTTTAGTTAAAGGTTAAATTTTTAAAAACGACTTATGACTATCTAATAATCCTCTAATATCATTTATTCGTCAAATATGGCTATTGTACTATATATGATTTTTTTTTGAAAAAAAATCTAATATCATTTATCTATGGAAATATCTTTCATATTGTATTTTCTAAGTGTATCGTTCGCGGATTGTATACATAATTTTGCTCCTTTCATATATTTTCATTCGAGTTCCGAAACAGAGAAAAATACTCTAAAACTATTTTCTATAGACTAAATGTATGTCAGAGCAAACGTACCGAGTCTTAACTAGTTCTTAACATGAAATGAACGTGGACAAAGTAAGGTACCGGTAGCAATTCTTCTCTCCCCCAAAAATCCTCCGACGGGAGAAGGCGAATTTGAGATTCGTCATAAGTTCTATCATTTTCCTACAATCTTTAAAATAAATGAGTTTTAGGAAAGAGAAGAGATTTCCCTTTTGAAATAGTGGTTCGTTTGTTTCACCTGAAATCAATGATTTAGAAGATATTTTCCTGAATATGATTGTGTGTAATTATTTTGTTATCAACGACATTTATGTCTAAATACTTTCATCGTTGATGAAAATGCTGTTTCGCTGATTTATTTTTGTAAGCAATATATGCAATAATTTGAAGGAAAATCTTTTCCAAACCATTAATCTTTTGTGAAATAAACTAATCTTGAAAATTCTTTTGATTACGTAATGTTAAAATATCATAATGTTATATGTGCTTTCATTTAACCGTTTAAGTTTTTAAAATAGTTAAAAGTGATTCCACAAAATTTGAATTCAAATCTTTCTGGGCCTTTGCTCTCTTAACATATATTCCATGCTTAGTTTGAGGTTAATATCCATCCTACACATGAGGGAGATTATTAAAATTTTCAAAACTTTCCGAACCTCTCATTTATTTCCCTTTTTATATATTTCCACACTCTCTCAATATATATATCTCTACACTCAGTCTTAAGCCAAAATATTATATACATGTGAGGGTAGTGCTAAAATATTTAAGACCAAACCTCACCTTCATTTCATAGTTTAAGTTTTTTTAATAGTTAATAGCAATCCTACAAAATTTTACAAAAATGATCCTGTCTTCCAAAAAAATTTCACACGATGTGTGGGAAAATTGTCTAAGAAGTCTTAAACCTATTGTACTTTTGTTAATTCAGTTCTAAACCTTTCAATTTTGTCAATTGAGTCGTAAACCTTTCAACTTTTTGTCAATTGAGTTCATTCGACCAATTTTAGCCAGAATTTGCTGACGTGGATGCCAACCATCCTACGTGGTACTGCCAACGCTGACGTGAACAAAAATTATTATTTTTTAACATTTTTTAACATTTTTTCGATTTTTTTTTGTATTTTTAATTTCTGTTTTTCTCCTTTTTTTTTTCCCTTTTCTTCCTCTGGCCGGTCGCCTAGTCTCGACGACCGGCTAGAGGCCATGACCGGCGAGGGTCGGCCCCCGGCCTCGAGCGAGGTTGCCCTACCTCGGGATCCGGGCGGGCGGCCCTCGCCGTCCTCGGGTGGGGCTTGTACTCGCCGAGGCCGGCAAGGGTCACCTGGTGGGCCTCAGGCGAGGTTGGCCTTGTCGGATCTAGTGAGGGTGAGCCTTGCTCGCAACCGGCTGGGTTGCCCCTCGCCAAATCTTGGCGAGGGCAACCTCGCTTGAGGCCGGCGAGGTTGCCTCTCGCGGATCCCAGTGAGGGAGACCTTGCTTAAGGCCGGTGAGGGTGACCTCGCCTGAGGCCGATGAGGCCGAGCCTCATCGGTTGTGGCCTCTAGCTAGTTGCCGGAGGTTGGACGACCGGCTAGAGGAAAAAAAAAAAAAAAGGGAAAGAAATAAAAAATGGAGAAAAAAATTAAAAAAATAAATTAAAAACATAAAAAATAAATTAAAAATTCTAAAAAAATTAAAAATTTTGTCCACTTCAACACCGATGTCCACGTCAATAAATTCCAACCAAAATTAGTCGAATGGACTCAATTGGTAAATAATAAAAAAAAAAAGTTTAGAACTCAGTTGATAAAGTTAAAAGGTTTAGTGGTGAATTGGCAAAAGTGCAATAGGTTTGGACTTTTTGGACAATTTTCCTCGCGATGTGCTAACCAGCACAATGCACAAGGCATCAAGTAGTTTTCTATGTGAAAGCGACTGAAAAATGCATCCAAAATGACCCGAAGACTTTGGTTATTTCCAAGAAGGTGTATGCAAGACTCTCGATGATAAGTTCTTAACTAAGAAGGAAGTTGTCCTCGGGATCTTCCAATTTGCCAATTGCTTCTTTGCCTCAAACTACAGCAGCGTCGAAAGCGAATTAAATTGTCGTCTTCTATTCCCCGCGGGTTTTCCCCTTGCAAACTCCACCCAAGACAAACCCAAATCATAGCTGTATGCTTCTTTTTCTTTCTCTGTGAGTCCTTCCCTATTCATTCTTATCTCGCACCTCGAACACTAAATAACGATTATCACTCGAGAGTACTGAGCTGCCGAATTATCGGATAAAACACAAAATGTAAATGCTGACAGCTAAGAGGTTTTGTACCTGGAATACTAATTGACAACATTTTTCCCCTGTAGCACTCGGCCGGCTTACAATGGATGTCAACAATGTCCTGGGAATCGCCATCAGTGCCGTAAGTCTTGTTCAAAAGGTCAGCGAGGTCCGTGTAGTCAGAGCGAAGATGGATGCTCTGGAAATGAATATGGCGATCATGTCAGCCAGGAAGGCTGACCTAAGTTTGCAACTAGAGCAGGAAGAGAGGAGACCGGGAAAGAGAAGGCAGAAAGAACTTGAGTTGTGGATGCAAAGTGTCGGATCGCTGGAGGAACAAGTCCACGACCTGGGACGCAAAGTTAAAGCGGGGCATTTCTTTTCTCATCTCATGTTGAAGGATCAGGTGAGTGGCCTTGCGACTGAAGTGGAAAAATTGAACGAGAAAGGGAAATTCGATAATCGTCTCACGCTAAATGTGAAACCGGCCCATGGCTACGAACTGCAGCTACGTGAACTAGTGAGACAAGCATCTTTTTGCAGAAGCTTGAGGATGCTGAGTCGCTTGAGATTTAAGCCACCTTCGTGGCTTTCTTTGACACTGATGGAACTCCGGCAACTCAGGCAGATTAGATGGCCAAGAAGTGGAAGGTTGGATAGTGCCTGGTAGGTCACTTCATCGCAAGAAGGCATTGTTGGTTAGAGGATTCCTCTGGATGGGTTAGAAGCGCAGTCTCATTCTTCCCTCTTCGCTTCGGTATGTCTGGGTATCTTCCATATTATTTCTTCTCTTTATTTGGGTATACTAATGTAAGGAGAGATTTCCCCCCTAATTTGATCGTGTAACATAGGAAGACAATATCAAATCTTGCACTTTTCTTTCATAACACAAAGGATAGTTAAATCAAATATTATCAATACCCTCTCTTTACATCATTTCCACTTGACACAATGCATGACAAGGAATTTCGGTTTTCAGTCTTTTTTGTTATTCTATCATTGCATCACTTTGACAAGTTTGATGTATAAATCAGGACACCTGGACCAAAGGGTTTATTTCTTCATTTTCTTTTTATGGGTGGGGAGTTTCTTGATGGCATTTTTTATGGACTTAGCTTGATTTAGCTTGCTTGAAAGTTCGTAAATCTGTCGAATAACTTTTTTCTTTGCCAATTCATTGTTCGAGTGGAGGTGCTTTTTGTTAATTTCCCTGTGCTCTTTTAAGTTATTGTGAAACTCCTCAAATGTAACATGTTGTTCTAACCTTTCTTCTATCTGACTTCTGAAGAAAAAACTATATGCAATAATCAAATCACACACTTTCAACTCTCGTTCTTGCACACCCTCTGCTCTCCTTGTCCAAACACATCTCTCGGAGAAGTGGAACAGATTTTCTATGAAGAAAATTACTTCTCCATAATTAACAACGGTGGCGGTGGAGAAGATCTGCATGCTCCTCCCTTGTATGTGTATTTGATATAACTCTTCAAGAACTTCTAATCTAACGGCTCTAACGACACATTCCAACATAGACCGCAAGAAAAAGGGTTTTGCATAATATCAACGAGAGTGATCATACATCCTCCGAAGTAATAAAGCCGAACGTGGCCCGAATACCACTCGATGGTATCCACGGAAAATAACAACAACAATGGGGTCAATTTTTATAGTCTCGTTGGGAAGCATTTCGGGTTCTACAATCGGAGAAGTGATCATTTTCCAATCTACAATCATTTCCTCAAAAGGAGCCAAAGGTACGACCACCGTCCACCACATTTGCGCATTCGTTAGCACTTACGTTGACTCCATGCGCTGCAGAGGACCAGAACCTACCATCGAAAGGTAGTACCATCTGCCACAAGATGTTTGTGAGTATTTTGTAGACCATCCGGATAAGGACGTAAGTCAAGATTACCTTACGAAGCAAAGCACCATACAAAATAAGTGCTCCGTGTCTCATGAATTCTCTCACACTCGAACTGAACAAAGATGCATTGGAGTGATGCATCTTTTGTTCCACGAGTCTTTAAGCTAATACGAAACTCCTCTCTTTCTTCTGCTTCATTTTCTCGAGCATAACTCTGTTATCCAAATTCCAAAGTACGCATGAGAGGCACATCCAATGATGAATGACTTGTTCTGCGCATGGACCATTCAAGTTTCTAGACTGGTTTTGCGCAAACACGTGAAATTATTTGTTGACACCAGATTTTTGTCAACAATTAAAGCGATCATTTTTATAAAGAGTACAAGATTAGAAAATAGCCAAAAAAGGAGAAGATCGGAATAGAATAATAAATAATGGCTGAATTAAAAGATAAAAAAAAAATTAGAAATGAATTAGAAAAATGATTGGGCCCTTTTCTGGTTCTTGGGCCAGAATTTCATGGTTCACAACACAAGACAAAATTTCGTTTAACCCATCAAAGCCCGTCAGCCATTGGCCTCCAGCCCCTTTCATCCAGCAACTAAGCCCTAGAAGCTGCAGCCCTAACCAGCCCAGTCTACACACTGATACCCCAGCCCATCACGCACTCGGCCCATGAAAAGAGACGAGCCCATTCGTTAAAGCCTGGCCTCTCTCTTCGCTTTTCCATCTCTCTAGTTCGCTCTGTAGACGTCCTCAAGCAACGCGAACGCAAGCATGAGCGCGTGGGGAGGATGCGAGTGACCATTTTAATAAATCTTTCAACCGCCCAATACTTACTAGGGAGCCCCTTTGGTTTCTCCATAATGAAGAGCCAGCGCCGAGCATTATGCCGCAATTCAGAGGTAATCAACATTCGCTTGGCTTGAGCGTAATACGGATAACTCCTATAGAATAATAAATTATCATGTGCTAATTCCTCGCGGTAATATTTTTTCTTTTTGAGGACAGACTTTTGAGCTCATTAATTATCTCTTGGCCAAAGAGATTGAACTGACAATTGAGAGAAAAAAAAAAAAAAAAAAGATAGTCATATGGCATCCCCTCCCAAAATCGAATATATAACAGGCTAAAAAATATGCAAGCGACAATTTAGCACCATATGAAAGAGAAGAATGATGCTTAGCAACACCATAGCCACAATATGTACAGGAGAGGTATAAATAAGATAATAGGTAATACATCATGCATATCATAAGAGAAGATCACTGGAAAGAAATCAAAATACAAGTAGAATACAACAAATTCAATTGACAAAAGAATATCTAAAAAACAAAGAATGACAACTTACCTTCTGGTTTCTCATATAGAAGAATTGTATTGATACTAATTTGTCCTTTTTGGAAGACAGTGATAGGTGAGCATGGCTACAATGGTAGAGGTTATGCTTAATCTTCTTTTGCAATCTTCAAGTCCTTTAATACTAAATATTTGTCGTCTTCTGTAGCTAAAAAAATCGATTATGAACAACATATAGTTTTCTTGAAAAAGCCAATACAAACAACATAGTTTAAAAAAAGAAAAATAAGATTGGTCGGTATCAACTACCCCATGAAACCTAGAAAATAACAGCATACGTATATATTCTCGTAATTGCAAACTCAAAGATAATAAATAAACAATAAGTTGTCTATAATATGTAAAGAACTTACTATGGGTAGTTAACAGTTTTGACCCATTTATCATAATAAATAACTTCTTGTTGAGACGCTATATGCTCTCGCCCTTGCTTCTACGTCGCTGAAAACAACAATTAATTAATGAGCAGAAGATGACAAAAATAAGACCATAACTCGAACAACTTACCATCTAATGATACGAGTGACCGTTTCAATAAATCTTTCAACCGCCCAACACTTACTAGGGAGTCCCTTAGGCTTCTCCATAATGAAAAGCTAGCGCTGAGCATTCTGCTGCAATTTAGAGGGACTCATCATCCGCTTACCATGAGTGTAATATGGACGACTCCTACAAAATAATAAAGTATCATGTGCTGATTCCCTGCGGTAATATAACAAGCCAAGTAATATGCAAACGACAATGCATGTGCCATATAAAAGAAGAATGATGCTTAGCAACACCATAGTCATAGTATGTACAATAGACGTATAAATCAGATAATAGATAATACATCAGTGCATGTCATAATAGAATATCACAGTAGACAAACCAAAATGCAAATAGAATACAACAAATTCAATTGACAAAATGTTGGAAGATATGCATCGGATCCGATCCTGGGAGATATGCTCGGAATCTCGCTAGTAACAACACCTAGAGGGGGTGAATAGGTGTTTAAAATAAACCTTGGCAAATATATGCGGAATAAAATAAAAGAGCAAAATAAAGGAGTTAAGGAAGAGAATAAGAACACAAGGTTTATAGTGGTTCGGCTTATCCAAGCCTACGTCCACTCTCCCACACTAACATGCCTCCTTGGCTGGATTCCACTATGCAATCAACAAGAGATTACAACTTTGAGTGCAAACACTTAGTAGTAGATCACACTATCTCACTAAGTCACTCTTTTGGTATTTCTCTCACGATCACAAACGTTTAAGCTCACAAAGACAAGTGTATGAACAAAGATCGCTCGGACTTTGGAATTATAAATTCTACGCTCCGTCTCTTACTTGCTCATCAGTCCTTCATCTCCTTAAATAGTCCTCCTCTTCCAAACTAGCCGTTGGACAGCATCTCGAGGATCGTCTTCCAATCTACCCATTGGACAGCTCTGTATCTAGAAGATTTGGTAGCCATTGAGTGACAAAGGTAGAATCCCAAATTGATTCCGATCGCCCATACAAACGAAATCTTGGTTTCCATAAGTAAAGCTTCTTCGTATAGAAAGATCTTGTCTTCAACATCCAATTGTCAATCAATTAGATTGAATCAATCAAATCAATCTTGATGTGGAATCCAAACCAGATCACTAGCCGTTATGTGATTGGGGCTTGTATTACGTTCTGTCGAGTTTGGATGTAAAGTCGAGAGCGGATGTAAAGTAGAGTCTTGAGTCGATAGACTTTATAACCCGAGTCCGAGTGCAATAGACTTTGCAATCCGAGTCGAACATATTTTGCTTCGAACAGATTTAGCTTTAAGGTCCGAACACCGTCTCGAATAAGTTCAGCTTCAACATAGAGTCTGTCTTCTACGGTTCTTCATTCACGTTCGGTTCTTCATTCACGTTTAGTCTGGAATTTGTCGAGTTGACAGACTTCGATGTAGAACAGACTTTGACACTAAAGTCTGGCAGTCTTCAGACTTTGACACAAAAGTCTGGAAATCTTCAGAATATACTTTGGACATATGTTACGATCAGTCTTCTGGCAGTCTTCTGACTTTGACAATATCCTTTACATGTTCTATCATCTGCATGGTCTATTACTTAACCATTAAACATGTTAGTAGCCTTTGATTTATTTTGTCATCTTCAAAACATCATAAGAGATTTCCTTAACAATCTCCCCCTTTTTGATGATGACAAAACAATCTCTGAATATGCAGATTTGTAAACACGCTTTTAAAAATATTAATTTAAATCAAAGGATATCAGAAGATAGCAAATAGCTTGAGCATAATAATATATAGAAAAATAATCGCAGCTCAATATTATGCAATAAATAATATCAACCAATCAACACATATGCATATTCATATTCTCTCCCCCTTTTTGTCATAATCAAAAAGCGATAACAATAAAAATAGTATCACGTAGAGAATATAAAAATAACAAATGTGTTTTGCATAATTTCCAAAAATCAGCCTTTATAAATAAATCGAATATTAAAGATATGCAATATAGCTCACTTCGATCATATATATCAGTAAATATCCAATAAAAATCACGGATGCATCATAAAATTCACGTACTTTTTTTTTTGTCATAATAAAATGATAATATCAATAAAAGATTTATTAATGACAAAAAGGTAATAAGAGATGCACTAACGGATTTTTAGAACAAATTCTGATACATTTACCTTTCCTTCCATCCATAATAAGATCACGATCAATCCAAAAAGATTTTTCCATAATTGATCAAAGCTCCCCCTCAATTTGTTGCCTTTTTGAGATGATCACGATTCTTTCCTTTCTTTTAGATTCACGTTCTCCCCCTGTCTTCATGACAATATTTGCGAATAGAAACAATTGTTGCTTGTGTACGTTGAACAGAATGTTTTTCCATTATTTCCTTTGTAGCAACAACATCCGCAACGATCACTTGCATTTTGAAATTCGACGCAAAATTTTATTTTCTTCAATCAAGCTTGTCTCGAATTCAACCTGCATAAACTTAACAAGCTTTTTGCACAAATAAGCTATACTAATATCCACATAATATATAATTCCCTTTCTTCAAATAAATAAATCGAATACCATGTATGAAATTAAAAGTATTCATATATGAAATTAAAATTCAGAACTACTCAATCTTTTGTAAGACGCATAAGGGATTTCCTCAATAAGCAAAATTTTGCACAAGGAATAGAATCTTTGAGCCTCCAAAAAATAATACAGAATTTCCATGATTTTCAAATTTAGCTTTCCAAAATCCAAATGGAAGATTCTTTTGTGACCTGCAAATTCAGATAATAATCCTTGCAAAAATATCACGTAATATCTTTCTTTGATTTGCGGATCAAACTTACTAGATATAAGACATCTTCTAAGCATATAGCAAGAGTATCCATATATATTCAATAAATATATTTCGAGATCAAAGGGATTTCCTTAAGCATAAATCTCAAAAATATATTATTGATGCAATTCGCAAAAAGAAAGATGATATTTCTATCACGTACCAAAATTGCAATACCTTATATTTATAACAAAAGATACTCGCAATATAATAAACAATCATCCAAAATCATGATAAATGCATGTAGAAATTTGCAAGGCGGGATGAAAAAATTTTCTCTTACCCAGGTATATGTTTCAAATATACCATTGATAAAAAAAATCATTACCAATCTTCGCCTAAGATTCTTTTCTTATTGCACCAAAATCTGCGTAGATTTGCAATCATTCTTGCCTTATTGAATTTCCTGCAATCAACTCATTTCCTTTTTGGTATCCATCAATTTGGATCCTTCCATGACGTTAGAGCAAAATATGAAATTTCCATAATCAAATATTCTTTCTTAATTCATCATAACAGAGTATTCAAAGAAAGAATATTATGCACAATGATATTTTGAAAAATAAATTCTCACTTAGTCATCATACGATAAAAACAGAGAGAATAAAATCTTTGAATATCTAAGAATATCTTGCATCATCACGTAAAACAGATTTTCACTTTGCAAAATATGACTAAATCTGAGAGTATAAAATTAGACAAAATAATTTGAATTATCTCAAATAATCACACGTATTAAATCAAATCTCAACTTACGAATCACAAACAAATTATATGATTCTTTCTTCAATGAAACAAAATATGATCATTATAAAATCTCAATCAACCAAGGATATATCGAATATCAAGTATAATGAGAAATTTTAAATTGTGTACTCAAACCAAATTGAGAATAAAAATATATACATTCCTTACCAAACTCTCTTTCTTCTTTCTTCTTTATATCCTGCAAAAACAACTCACATTTTCTTTGGTACCCATTTTTTCTTGGGTCCATGAGAGTTAGTAGAGTATGCTGTTTTTATCCAATTTTTCTTGATAGGTCTCCAGACTTTAGGACATTCTTTCTCAAAGTGTTCCAAATCTCCACAATTTGAACATTTGAGTCATTTCCACCAACAGATTTTTACAAACATTTTTGAAAATGCTTTTGTAAAATGCCTTTGGAAGGTCTTTTTTAAGTTTCTCCTTGACTTTAGGAAAATCAATTAGAGAATCACTTTCCTTATTGAAACCAAGTCCCGACTTATTATAGTAAGGAACTTGTATAGAAAGGATATGCTCTAAAGTTTTTGAACCATTTGAAAATCTTGTCGAAATATTTGAAAATTCTTTTTTAAAGAATCATTTTCTTTAACAAGTAAATCTCGACTTTCTTTTGTTTGTAGAAAATCTTTTTGCAAAATTTCAAAATTTTCTTTTTGAGAAAGAACATGTTGCCTAAGCCGAGAATTCTCCTTTTTAAGTTTGGAGATCCTTTTAAGAGAAGATTTGAGATTTAAGCAAAGCTCATTTATATACTTTGAAACTTTGATAGGAATTTTTGAATGGCTTACCTCGATTTCCTCATCGGATTCTCGAGTCGTGTCTAAGTCGAGGACTTTGATTCCCGAGTACGTGTTTCCGAGTCGGACTCGGATTCGAATGTGCCATCAAGCATATATTTCCTTGCTCATCATCTTCTTTCATGGTTCTTTTCTGGCCATTCTACTTATATTGTTTTCTTTCATTGAATTTCCTTCCTTTTCTACTTTGCTTTTTGAATCTCTTGATCATAAAAGCAAGTTCTTCGTCGTCCATGTCATTTTCTGAATTTGTATCATCAGAATCAGCGTTAGATATTAAAGCGATGGACTTTTTACCTTCGGGATCTTCGTCGTTGATTTGTTCCACTTCATAGGATTGAAGAGTGCCGATCAATTCATCAACGGAGAGTGGAATAATCCTTTGAGTTTCCGGATTGAGGTCTTGACATGGTTCCATTCTTTTGAGAGACCTCGCAAGAGTTTGTTGACCTTCATTTGGGAAGAAATTTGGATGACCTTGATATGCTAAACCATTTACAATTTCTGTAAAGCGGCTGAACATATCTCCAATCGACTCTCCTTGCTTCATCTTGAAGGATTCATATTTACCGAGCAGGAAGTTTACTTTTGTCTCTTTTACACGATCGGTTCCTTCATATGTAACATGAAGTCTATCCCAACTTCTTTTGCCGTTTCACATGAAGAGATTCTGTTATATTCAGCAGGAGATAATGCACAATATAAAGAATAAATGGCTTTTGCATCAAGCGCTTCTCTTTTGGACATCTCCATCCGAGACATAGGAGCGGGGGTTTGTTTCTTTGTCTTTGCCATTCTTATTTGATGTAGACGCAGTAGTGGGATTGATTCCTTTTTCCACAACATCCCATTGCAAGGGATCTTTGGATCTTAGAAATGCTTTCATTTTGTTCTTCCACACGTTGTATTCTTTTCCATCAAAATATGGTGGCCTTGTGTTGCTTTGTCCCTCCATAAGTCCTGGTGCCAAGATACTAGCCATAGAAGATCTTTAGCTCAAAAGTAAAAACACTTTTATAAATCGAGCACTTGGCTCTGATACCTATTGTAAACGCTAGTACGAGCACCTAGAGGGGGGTGAATAGGTGTTTAAAATAAACCTTGGCAAATATATGCAGAATAAAATAAACTTCGAGCAAAATAAAGGAGTTAAGGAAGAGAATAAGAACACAAGGTCTATAGTGGTTCGGCTTAATCAAGCCTACGTCCACTCTCCCACGCTAACAGCCTCCTTGGCTGGATTCCACTATGCAATCAACAAGAGATTACAACTTTGAGTGCAAACACTTAGTAGTAGATCACACTATCTCACTAAGTCACTCTTTTGGTATTTCTCTCACGATCACAAACGTTTAAGCTCACAAAGACAAGTGTATGAACAAAGATCGCTCGGACTTTGGAATTATAAATTCTACGCTCCGTCTCTTACTTGCTCATCGGTCCTTCATCTCCTTAAATACTCCTCCACTTCCAAACTAGCCGTTGGATAGCATCTCGAGGATCGTCTTCCAATCTACCCATTGGACAGCTCTGTATCTAGAAGATTTGGTAGCCGTTGAGTGACAAAGGTAGAATCCCAAATTGATTCCGATCGCCCATACAAACGAAATCTTGGTTTCCATAAGTAAAGCTTCTTCGTATAGAAAGTTCTTGTCTTCAAGATTTAATTGTCAATCAATTAGATTGAATCAATCAAATCAATCTTGATGTGGAATCCAAACCAGATCACTAGCCGTTATGTGATTGGGGCTTGTATTACGTTCTGTCGAGTTTGGATGTAAATCGAGAGGATGTAAAGTAGAGTCTTGAGCAATAGACTTTACAACCCGAGTCGAGTGTCTTAGACTTTGCAATCTCGAGTCCGAACATATTTTGCTTCGAACAGATTTAGCTTTAAGGTCTCGAACACCGTCCGAATAAGTTCAGCTTCAACATAGAGTCTCGTCTTTGGTTCTTCATTCACGTTAGTCTGGAATTTGTCGGTTCTTCATTCACGTTCAACTGGAATTTGTCGAGTTGACAGAGATGTACTTTGACTTTGACACTAAAGTCGCGGTCTTCGAGACTTTGACACAAAAATCTGGAAATCTTCAGAATATACTTTGGACATATGTTACGATCGGTCTTCGCGAGTCTTCGACTTTGACAATATCCTTTACATGTTCTATCATCTGCATGGTCTATTACTTAACCATTAAACATGTTAGTAGCCTTTGATTTATTTTGTCATCTTCAAAACATCATAAGGGATTTCCCTAACACATGTATTGTTTGACTCGACACTTGCTTCTTTCAGGCCCTTTCGACTGGCAGACTGATGGGCTTGGGTAATCTTTCTAAAGGGTTGTTTCTTTGGAGAAATTTTCCAAGTAATTTTGATTTATCGTCATTTCCTTCAAATAAAATGTCATTGTGTAACACGACTACCAATGATAAAGACTATCTTATGCATTCACGATTGGGTCATAGTGCTTCATTTCCTTACTCTAAGTGTCAAATATGTCCCCTTGAAAAAAACAGTCACGCATTCCTTTTTCATCTAGCAAAAACCGTGCCAAGAACATTTTTTCCTTGATTCATGTTGATGTTTGGGGTCCCTATCATACTTTACATCATGATGGGTCACCTTGTTTCTTGAAAATTGTGGACGACTATTCTCATGCCACCTGGGTTTTCTAATTTAGTCAAAGGGACAAGTTTTCTCACATTTGAAAACCTTTATTACCCTATCCAAGAACCAATTTGGGAAATCTATTCAATGAATTAGGACAGACAATGGGAAGGAATTCTTCAACAATGATTGCAATTTCCTCCTATCATCTCATGGGATTCTCCATGAAAGTTCCTGCGTCTATACTCCACAACAGAATGGAGTAGTGGAGCGTAAACATCGCTACCTTTGGAAGTTGCACGTGCATTGAGATTTCAATTGTCTATTTCGGAACATTATTGGGGCGAATGCATAGTTATTGCAGCCTATCTCATCAACCGCATGCCAACTCGGGTACTCAATGGAAAAACTCCATTTGAGTTACTTTTCAAGAAGAAACCAGAATTGGGGCATTTAAGGATATTCGGATGCCGATGCTTTGCTCGTATTGGGTCCTCGAGACAAAATGGGCCCTCGAGCTCGACGTTGCATCTTCATGGGTTATCCGAATCTACAAAAGGGATATCGTGTCCTAGATCAGTCAACTTGGGAATTCTTCATCAGCAGAGATGTCATTTTTCATGAAGACGTGTTTCCTTTTAATGAAAGGGATTTTTCAAGAGAAACACCAGATACTTCCATACATCCTGATAACTCCCTATCTATAGAAGAATCGACTCCAGGATATTTTGTGACAAGAACTCCCGAACAGCTTGTTCCAATGATGAATCCAATCTATCGAGATTCCTATGCCAGAAGTTGTTGAAGATACAACACAAGAAAATTCCCCATTGATAGAAGATTCTTCCAATGAGATTGGCCTTGCAGAAGGATCCTTCACTCCAGCACAAGCAGATCCCCCTCGACGATCTGGTCACTCTACACGACCACCAACTTGGACAAAGGATTATGTTTGTGCATCCCTCAACTCACCAGGTATTCACTACCCAATATCATATTACGTTTCATTTCATAGACTTTCACTGGAACATAGATGTTGCGTGAGTCGAATATTGGAGGATATCGAACCATCCAACTATGAAGAAGTAGCTGGTGATCCAAGATGGCAAGAAGCTATGGGAGCTGAATTGCAGGCATTAATTGCCAATAAGACCTGGGAATTGGTCAATCTATCTCCGAATAGGAAACCTATTGGATGCAAGTGGGTCTACAAGATTAAATGCGAGCTGATGGCTCCATTGAGCGTTACAAAGCTCAGTTGGTGGCCAAAGGATTTACTCAACGGGAAGGTTTTGACTACCATGAAACTTTTTCCCCAGTCGCCAAAGATGTAACCGTAAGATCCTTTCTATCTGTTGCAGCCATTAATGATTGGCAATTACATCAAATGGATGTACATAACGCTTTTCTGCATGGAGATTTAGATGAGGAAATCTATATGGATATTCCTCAAGGATTACAGAGACATGGGGAGAATAGAGTATGTTGTCTCCGCAAATCCCTCTATGGCCTTAAGCAAGCTTCCAGGCAATGGTACGCCAAATTTGCCGATCCTCTCACTTTTGCAGGCTTCAAACAGTCCAAATATGATTACGCCTTATTCACATGGACTCAAGGTATGTCATCTATTTATTTGATGATATATGTTGACGATATTCTTATCATGGGCAGTGATAGAACTGCAATAGAGAGATTCAAGAAGTATCTGCATTTTACTTTTCACATTAAAGACTTGGGAGCACCAAAATACTTCCTTGGAATCGAGATTGCTTGATCTGATCATGGGATTTCTCTTAGTCAATGAACGTTTGTACTGGAAATTATATCAGAGGCGAGTCTGCCGGGATGCAAACCATCGGTCATTCCAATTGAGC
Source organism: Eucalyptus tenuipes (assembly GCA_014182365.1). Lineage (NCBI taxonomy): Eukaryota > Viridiplantae > Streptophyta > Magnoliopsida > Myrtales > Myrtaceae > Eucalyptus > Eucalyptus tenuipes. The sequence goes on from CM024542.1 coordinate 8,465,935, forward strand.
AAAGCACAAAATTGACCACCAAAGATTATGATGTTGGAACATCTGAGAATCATGATCCTGTTCTCAATGATCCTTCAAGTTATCAGAAGCTTGTTGGGAAGCTCATATATTTAACTATAACCAGACCCGACATATCATATGCGGTCTGAGACTCTTAGTCAATTTATGCACAGTCCCAAATTGTCCCACATGAATGCTGCTTTAAGGGTCGCGAAGTACTTGAAAAAGTGTCCAGGACTAGGGATTCTCTTATCCAAAAAATGCAATATGGAAATGTCGGCATATTGTGATGCAGATTATGCAACATGTCCTATGAGCCGAAGATCCATTACAGGCTCTTGCATTAAACTTGGAGATTCTTTCATGGAAGACCAAGAAGCGGGCAACCGTATCATTATCTTCAACTGAAGCAGAATATCGAGCCATGGCAAAAACTATCTGTGAGATCATATGGATACGGGGATTACTTCGGGATCTTGGGATAAATTTGAAGGGTCTGACAAGATTGTTCTGTGACAATGATGTGGCGCTCAAACTTGCAGGGAATCTCATAGTACATGAAAGAACAAAGCATATAGAAGTGAATTGTCATTTCACACGAGAAAAAATTCAAGAAGGGATAATTGAGACAAGAGGAATTGGAACGGCAGAGCAACCTGCCAATATTTTTACTAAGCCCTTATTCCAAAGACAGTATGCATATCTGTTGAGCAAGCTAGGCGTCTTGGATAGCTACCAACCACCAGCTTGAGGGGGAGTGTTGGAAGATATGCATCGGATCCGATCCTGGGAGATATGCTCGGAATCTTAGTTGATTATGATTGTGCATAAATTAGTTAGGAATTTAGATTGAGATTAGATCCTGATTTTATTGTGATTTCACAAAATATATTTTTACCTTTATTGTATCATTTCTGTATTATAGTTACAAAAGATTGTACAACAGAATACATAATGAATATACAAATTTTCACATTTCTCTCATCTTCTTCACGGTAGTCCATCTTCTTTCACAAAAGAATATCTAAAATAAGAAAAATGACAACTCACCTTCTGGTTTCTCTTATGGAAGAATCGTATTGATACTAATTAGTTCGTTTTGGGAAGAAAGTGATAGGTGAGCATGGCCACGATGCTAGAGGTTATGCTTAATCTTTTTTTGTAATCTTCAAGTCCTCTAATACTAAATATTTGTCATCTTTCGTAGCTAAAAAAATCGATTATGAACAACATATAGTTTTCTTGAAAAAGCTAATACAAACAACATAATTCGAAAAAAAGGAAAATTAGATTGGTTGGGATCAACTTCCCCACGAAACCTAGAAAATAACAGGATATGTATGTATTTCTCGTACTTGCAAACTCAAAGATAATAAATAAACTAACTTTGTCTATAATATGCAAAGAACTTATTATGGGATAGTTAACAGTTTTGATGCATTTATAATAATAAATAACTTCTTATTGAGATGCTATATATCATCGCCCTTGCTTCTACGTCGCTGAAAACAACAATTGATTAATGAGCGGAAGATGGCAAAAATAAGACCACAACTCGAGTAACTTGCCATCAGAGGATACCAGTGACCGTTTCAATAAATCTTTCAATTGCTCAGTACTTACTAGGGAGCCTCTTTGGCTTCTCCATAATGAAAAGCTAGCGCCAAGCATTCTGCTTCAATTCAGAAGGACTAATCATCTTCTTACCATGAGTGTAATATGGACAACTCCTATAAAATGATGAAGTATCATGTGCTAATTTTCGCGATAATATTTTTGAGCTCGTTCATTATCTCTTGGCCGAAGTGATTGAACTGACAAATGAGAAAAAAAGGATAGTCATACAACAGCCCATCCCAAAATAGAATATATAACAAGTCAAGAAATATGCAAATGACAATCCATGCACCATATGAAAAAGAATATGGTCATAGTATGTACAATAGACGTATAAATCACATAATAGGTAATACATCGTGAATATCATAAGAGAAGATCGCAGTAGAGAAACCAAAATGCAAGTATAATACAGCAAATTCAATTGACAAAAAAAATATCTAAAGTAAGAAAGAATGACAACTCACCTTCTGGTTTCTCATAAGGAAGAATCGTATTGATACTAATTAGTTCGTTTTGGGAAGAAAGTGATAGGTGAGCATGGCCACGATGGTAGAGGTTATGCTTAATCTTCTTTTGCAATCTTCAATACTAAATATTTGTCATCTTCAGCAGCTAAAAAAATCGATTATGAACAACATACAGTTTTATTGAAAAAGCCAATACAGACAACATAGTTCAAAAAGAAAATTAGATTGGTCGGGATCAATTTCCCCATGAAACCTAGAAAATAGCAACATACGTATATATTTCTCGTAATTGCAAACTCGAAGATAATAAATAAGCCAACGTTGTCTATAATATGCAGAGAACTTATTATGGGGTAGTTAACACTTTTGACACGTTTATCACAATTAATAACTTCGTTTTGCAGAAGCTTGAGAATGCTGAATCGTTTGAGATTCAAGCCGCCTTCGTGGCTTTCTTCGACGCTGATGGAACTCCGGCAACTCAGGCAGATTAGATGGCCAAGAAGTGGAAGGTTGGGTGGTGCCTGTTAGATCACTGCATCACAAGAAGGCACTGTTGGTTAGATGATTCCTCTGGATGAGAAGCGCAGACTCCTCCTTCCCTCTCCCCTTCGGCATGTCTGGATATCTGCCATTTTATTTCATCTGTCTCCATTTGGGTATAGCAATGTAAGGATTTCCCCTACCCCCCAACCACCACCACCACCACCAATGATCATGTAACCTGGGTAGACATTCAGGGCAATGTCGAATGTCGCTCTTTTCTTTCATAAGACAAAGGATAGTTAAATCAAATATTATTAATAACCTCTCTTCACATCATTTCCATTTGACATGACGCGTGATAAAAGAAATTTCGATTTTCATTCTTTTCGTTATTCTATTATTGCATCATTTTGACAAGTTTGATGTAGGAGTCGGGACGTCTAAATTAAAGGGTTCTTTCTTCATTTTCTTTTTATGGGTGGGGGTTTCTCTCTGGCAATTCATTGTTCGATCGGGGTGCTTTTTTGTATATTTTAAGCTACTGTGAAACTCCTCAAACGTAACTCATCAATTGACACACTTTCAACTCTCGTTCTCGCACAGCCTCTGCTCTCCTTGTCCAATCCCATCTCTCAGAGAAGAGTAACAGATTTTTGATCAAGAAAATTACTTCTTCATAATTAACAACAATGACGGCGGAGAAGATCTGCATGCTCCTCCTTTGTATGTGTATTTAACTAAATTCTTCAAGAACTTCTAATCTAATGGCTCGAACGATACATTGCGACATAAACCGCAAGAAAAAGGGTTTTGCACATTATCTACGAGAGTGATCACACATTCTCCAGAGTAAATAAGCCGAATGTAGTCTGAATACTTTCAGAAGGTAGTTCCTTCTGCCACATGATGTTTGTGAGTCCTGTATTTTGTGGACCATCCGGACGAGTACATAACTCAAGATCACCTTACGAAGCAAAGCACCATACAAAATCAGTGCTCCGTGAATCATGAATTCTCTCACCCTCGAACTGAACAAGGCTAACTAAATTTGAACAACGTGAAGTCTGACATCTGTAACTTACAAGTCCATATTAACCCTAGAGATTTCAAAGAAAATAATTTTTTAGGGAAAATAGCTTGGTGACCTAGGTGTAGCGCACAGATTTCAAGAAAAATTATGTATCTGACTACTGAAAAAAAGGTGAAAAACAATCACAGAACACCAACTTGATGGTTTGTGAAACTTTACGTGCGACAAAATTGCATGAACATGAAAAACAAATCAGATCCTACTGATGTACAAGGACCAGACATACCAACATGATCCAAAGAAGCAGCTAGTTTAGCTCTCTCCCACGTTCTCTGCCATACAACCAAATGGCAACCCAATAAGCCATACGGAAAAAGGAGAAATCACTATCCGACTTGGAATGTGAACAAATCCATTTCAGAGCCGAAGTATCATATCATCGCAAACACGGAAAATTGTCCTTTTCCATGCTCTGCCAATGCCTTTTAGATCTATTGATCAAATACTCACAAAATTTGACCTTTGCTGGTCATTCCCCAATTATTTCACTCTATTCTTGCATGCAATCGATTATACTCGTAATGCAAAAAGCTGGACATGGTAATGATCCATCAAATAAAGACGGAAGAGGCAACATAACAATGCGTACTTCATCCAGCATCGTCAAAATTTGGTCTCGAGATACCTGATTATGAACAAGGAATAAAGACAAACAGATATAGGAAAGGAAGCAAGAAACGGAAATGTGAGAAATCAAACAGAGAACAGACAGGATCATGTAAAACTGGGCACAAAGAGAATTATCCTGAAAGCATAAGATTTTGGACACTTTGTGATATATATGTATTATATATTTACAGGCCAAGAATCCATTTTTCCAACCGAAGAAGACGAAGAACCAGACGGAGCACATGGTTACACATGGTGATTGCCTTTGCTCATGCTCTGTAATGCAATATTTGAGTACATCATTTCTCTAGGCTTTAGACTCCTTAGGAATCTTAGACTAGTTACTGATCGTGTAATAAAGAATTTAATACCATTCTTTGCGTGTAGAGGGAAAAAGCCAAGAAGGTGCTCGAATAAATTGAACTGAGTTTCATTATTAATCTGAAAGAAGCAATAAGAAGATTTGTCTAACTTTTGCTTGCTCTGCTCTCAACCTGCATTGGAGTGATGCATCTTTTGTTCCAAGAGTCTCTAAGCTAGTGTGAAACTCCTCTCGTCTGCTTCATTTTCTCGAGCATCCCTCTGTTATCCAAAGTCCAAAGCAAGAGGCATATCCATTATCAATGACCGGTCTTGCGGATGGACCTTCCAAATTTCCTGACCTGTTCTGCGCAAGCACATGTAGATACCAAGTCTAATTCAAATGGATGACATCGTGTCTTAGATGTTACTGATACGGATGCCTAATCTTGACGACCCACTCAAGGAGGGTGCAATATTGATAGAGCGCCTAGTTCTCTTTCAACCCTCCTAGTACATTTTGCGGTGTATCATGAGATGATATTGCTAAACTGCAGCTGTAAAAATAATAGATGGATAACTTTCAAGACTAAGGGAAATAGGAGAATGAGATATTATTTAGAATTTACAATAAAATATAAATAAGATATATGTTAAATTATGGTGCAGACTATAATTCGAACCTCTTGCAGCTGTAAAAATTAGCTCTGCGATAGTAAAATTAGCTACACAAAATAACAGCGGAACATTTAAAATAATCGCCAGAACGCTAATGTGTTGACTATATCTACTAGATATATTAAATGTCGATTAGAATTGTCTTGATCGTTTTAGAAAATTTATCTGAATTACCTTATTTTCCTAACGACTCCCAAATATACCAGTTTATCTAATTTTTATGGGAAAAGTAACAGGTGTGACAAAAAAATGTGAAGTCTTACTTTTCATACCAAAATTTGGCTAGATTGATTAGATGCCGATATAATTTTTATTTTTCTCCTTATTCTTGGCGAAGCAGCACCTAGGCAATATTTTTCCTTTATAAATTTTGAAATCATAGGTAACTTTTTTTAGCTGATTCATATGTTTTTATCATTTATTTTAATCATGTATTTGTACAATCTATGCGAACTAAAGTATACTTTCGAGACTTATAGAAATCCACAGAGAACTGAAACTCCTTTGAAAACATACTACGATTCTTTGATAATTATAAAGTGATAGAAATTATCTTCATTGCTCATAAAGTGATAAAAATTATCTTTGATAATTCATATAATCAAATTTTTTATAATTTCAAAAATTCTCATCCACGACTTAAATGTCTTTTAATGTCTGAAAGTTCAGTCGTAACTAATTAGACATTTAGCCATGTTTACATATGTTTATAATTATTTATTTATTGTTAACATTGACAAATTTGTAAACACCACACATTACCATTCCAATTTTCCAATAATCCTCTATTATCATTTATTCGTCAAATATGAACTATCTTACCATAAATGATTTTTTTAAACAATCTCAGTAGTTTATATGTAGAAATACTTTATTAGATTGCATTTTCTAAAAGAAAATTCCAAATAAAGGCATAAAGTACCATTTTTTTTTTTTTCAATAAGGGCCTAAGGCGGGTTATGTGTCAAATAAAGAGCATAAAGTGGATATATCACTATCAAATGAGGGCCTAGAGTGGCTATGGATATTTTAAATAAGGGTCTAACTTTGTCAGTCATCGAGTTCTTCTTCTTCTTCTTCTTTTTTCGTTCTGCGAGCAGCAGCGAGGGCTTAGTGACCCTAGCCAATCGTTGGCAAGGGCCATGACCCTCACCTAGGCCCTTGCTTATTGCAAGAGAGGCAAGGCAAGGCCATCCCTTGCCCAAGTGAGGCTGTCCCTCACTTGTGATCAACGAGGGTGGCCCTTGCCAAATCGAGTGAGGGCAATCCTCGCCCAACCCTCTTTGAGCATCGTCGGTGGCCGAGCTTGGCCACGGGTGAAGAAGAAAGGGAAAATAAGAAAAAGGAATAAAAGAAAAAAATTCAAAAAAGATAAATGACGAGAATGCCCTTGACCAAGTGGAAAATCAAGCCATTCTTTGGAATCGACATAGCTACTTTAAACCCTTATTTGAAACAAATCCACTTTAGAGTCTTTATTTGAAACAATATCTACTTTAGCCTTATTTGGTAAACGGTGATGACACTTTATATTCTTATTTGGAATTTTCCCTTTTCTAAATGAATTCGTGAGGGTTATGTACTATTTAGTATATTTCAATAATGCCGATATAATATTTATTAATCTCACATACTTGTCTTCCCATTCACGATGCAAAGCCACGTGAATGCCATGTTCAAGCTCGCCAAGCTTCTCTGCCTCGCCGATCTGGACATCACCTTCCTCAACTCCGCCCACATCCAGAGCCGCCTACTCCAGTTCTCCAACATCCAATCCCGTTTCATGCGGGACCTAGGCTTCCGGTTCATTGCTTTAATGGACAGGTCGTCGGGGGACCACCCGCACTCCGGTTACAAGGCTTGAGAGTTGTGCCACTAGACGAAGGCGATGACGAGACCGGTGTTTGGGGAGATGCTGGTTTCGGGCCGACTTAGGTCCGCGTCGGGGAAGCCTGTCACGTGCATCATAGTGGATGGGTTGCTGACTCTCGACAGTAATTTCCCGAAAGAGATTGGCGTTCGTGGCTTGTTGTTCGAGACTACTAGTGCTGTCTGTTTTTAGGCTAAACTTTGTATTCCTAAGCTCATTTGCTTCCTGTTCATCTGTTTATTTTTGGTCAAAAGGATCTCTATTGTTCTTTACCTTGGGATGTTGCCTATGATGAATGGTCCACTGATTTTACTTTAATAGCAAAGCCCTTTTTTATTGTCGGTAATATTTTGTAGTGAATTAGAAAGAAAAAAAAAATCAGGTATTGATTATATAGAGGCGATGTTAGAGAAATTCGTAAAATAAACTCAATTGCATAACACAAGATTAACGGAGGGTAAATATATCACGCGTGTATCATTTTGGGATTTTTGGTCACCCAAAATATCAAATTTGGGGTAAATTGATTTTTCATGTTCTTAACTTAATGGATTTCCATCCACCGGTGGCGAAATTGAGTTGGTTCGAACTTTTGGCACCTCATCACAGAGGTCGCAAGGTCGAAACTTTCAGTTGCTAACACGTCTTAAGTGGGGGCCATTGTGCTAGTCTCCCCGAGGTACTGACACTTGGTCCAAGGTGCTGTCCGGGCACTGTACGGGCCGTGGGTTGCCGATTAGCATAAGCGAAAGGCGGGCCTGGTGGATCATCAGTATCAAAAAAAAAAAAAAACTTAATAGATTTCACGTTGACTTGCCACATGTCAACCACGAAAGAAAATATAATGGTAAAATTTGATAAAAGTTAATAGATAGTAAATTTGTTATTTAAGATTTTTTGTGGTCGAAAAATTCATTTGTGAAATGTATCAATTTGAGATTTTCGTCTTATTAATCTAATGGTACATATGTTTAGCAGCATGATTCACAGGGCATAAGCTAGTCGCATGAAAGAGACTAAGGCTGCGTTTGTTTGTGTTTTTTTGTTCATGAACGCAATTCTTGTTTTGTTTCGGGGAACAAAACGCGTTTGTTTGCGTTTTTGTTCCAAATCTATTTTTTGTTCCTAGGAACAAATTTGGAACAGAAACAAAAAAAGAAAAACTTGTTTCTTGTTAGAACACTTCCGAGAAACAACTTTTTCTCTCCTATTTTTTTCTTCTCTTTCTTTTCTTCTTCTTTTTTTCTTTGGCCATGACCGGCGGGCGACCTCGCCGGAGCGTTGCCGGCCCTCGGCAAGGCCGAGCCTCGCCTGGGGATCAAGGCGAGGTCGAGCCTCGCCCGGCCACGTCAAGGCTCGGCCTCGCCGGGGCCGTTGAGCCTCGCCGTGGGCGGGCGAGGCCGTGGGCCCTCGTCAGTAGATCACCGACCATGGCCAAGGCCGGAACCCGCCAAAAGGAAGAAAAAAGAAAAAAGGAAAAAGGAAAAATAAATTTTAAAAATTTAAAAATTTAAAGAAACAAAAAAATTATACAAGTTTATCAAATGTATTTTTGTTCTTTTTCTATTCTAGGAACAAGTTTACCAGATGCGTTCTTTGTTCAAAAAGTGTTCCCTAAACAGAAATAGTTTTTTTCTATTTCTATTCCCTATTTCGTTCTCTGGAATAATTTTTTTGAACAAAAACGTTACCAAACGCACCATAAGGCTCCGTTCGTTTCGCGGAAAAATAATTTATGAGAAAATTTTTCCGGATTTTCCGTCGTTCGTTTTTATGGAAAATAAATTCCTTGGGGAAAATGTTCTCTATGAAAGGAAAAAAGTCTTCTAAATTAGGGAAAATGTTTTCCTCCTTTGATCTCTCTTATCTCACCCCTCTACAAATGCCCACTTCCTCCTTCCTTTTCTTCTTCTTCTTTTCTTTTTTATTCGAATTATTTTTAAATTTTCTTTTTCTTTTTTAATTGAATTATTTTTAATTTCATTTTCTTTTCTATTTCTTTTCTTTTTTTCTTTTTTTTTTTTTCTTTTTCTTTTCTTTGTTTCCCATCTTTTTTTTTTTTCTTGGCTAGTTGTCGGTCGTTCTAGGCGAACCTCGACCTTGTCGATCTCAAGCTCGCACTCGCACTTTTGCATATCATTTTCTTTATTTACTCTACCGCTGTGCGGTTGTACATTGCTCAAGTAAAGGGGTCTACACTTTCTTCTTTTTTCTTTTGTTTATTAGAATACAAAAGACGCAGGGGAAGAACATGCCACTCAACTTGAGGATTCTCATTAGAGCTGTATATCTTTTGCTTCTTTTCTCTTTTGCTTCTTTTTAAAATCCATACGAACATTTTTAGAGTAGATGAGCATTTGACGACAATGAAGGAACAAAGATATGAAGCAAGTTTGCTCGGATTTAAAGACAAATTCATATTTAATAGATTTATAGGTCGGTAAGTGATGCATGCCTAAATAGTGAAGTCTTTAAAAATATTTTCCTTACCGAATATTGGAAAATATTTTCCGAAACATTTTCGGAGTTTTAATCGAACATCGAAAAATTGTCATTTTCCCGAAAAATGACCTCTCGAGAAAAATATTTTCCGGAAACGCGCATTTTCCGCGAAACGAATGGATCCTAAGAAACGTCTCCGATATGACCCAGAGACTTTTGGCTACTTCCAAGAAGTTGTATGCAAGACTTTTGATGATAATCCCACCGTTTGTCGAGTCTGCCTCAACCATCTTCCAGGAAGTTGTCCTCCATAGACCCCATGCCTCAAGACTTCTGCTTTATTGACCTCCATTTTCCTCGACTTTTTCTCCTGTCAGGCAGCCGTCCCTCCCTTGACTCTGCCTGTGTACTCTGTTAATTCGATTGTTGGAATTATCTCTCGCTGCGGAATTCATCTTGAGGATTATCAGCAAGTTTTCATCAGGCGAGACCGCTTTAGATTAGTGAAAACTTGGAGCATCTTTTTTAACCTAAAGTTTCTGGGCTCTCCATGTGACTAGCACTGGTAAATATGGTCATGCCTTGGGTTCCTTAAAATTTTTTTAACCTAAATTTTCTGGGCTTTCCAGTTCACAAGCAATCGTCATGTTGTCGTGGAATTGTTCGATATTGACGTAAGGCATATTGATTAGGTGAGACAATGTCAACGAGAAAAAGATTCGCCCCATTCGCAACAATTTTTATATGATGCGGCAAAGTTACACGAACCAATTGGTTTAAAGTGATAGAGCTTCTCAGGGAGTCGATTTTCCGATAATCAGAATGATATAAGACAAGTTAATTAAAGGAAGAAACCGACCCGCATGGACGAAACCGATGACTCTTTTTAGCTGTTAAAGGTCGGCTACAGTGCATCCCAAAAAGTCTGAAGGAAGATTCGTACAAAGCCATCAAGTTGAGGAGTTTTCTATTGGTAAAAATTTAATCGTGAAGAATGAAAATAAATTTTGAGGCGTGAAAAGATATTATTTTGAAAAAATTATTTGTCTTACAACGTTGCTAATGCTTATTGACAAAAATCATTTAGGATACAATAAAATCTTAAATAAGAATATCATGTAACAATTCTGGTATTTCTTTAAGAACTCTTAAAACAGTTGAAAACAATAATTGTCTATTGTAGAAAGTAAATAGACAGGACTTAATAAAAAAAGGGGATCAAAAGCAGACGAATTTCAGTCTTTTAATATAGAAGCAATCCTTTGGGAAATGTTGCAAAGTGAGTGGATACTTTCTTAAAAGGCACATTGAAAATTCGATACGTGTTTAAAAGAGTTATAAGAAGTTGTTGCTTTCTTGTCCTGCCATTGAAAATAACAATTGAACAAATACAACCTTATGTTTTCTCAAAAGACACATTGAAAATTCGAAGTAAGAACATAATAATAATAATAATATATGATTTCGAATTTTATAATTTCTGAAAATAACGATTGAATAAATACAACATTTCAAAGCTTGTAAGACGCCTTACAACCATTAGCAAAATAATTGCTGATAAATCAAAATAATAATAAACGATGATTAGTGCCAATTATGATCCATGAGCACATCAATTGCTAAGTGCACCAAAATTTCAAGTGTATTGCAGGGTCAAGCTCATGGATTTGGAATTTCTCAATGGAGCAAGCACGTGTACTAGGGGCGCACATTCCCACTCTTGCCAATTGCTTATTTGCCTCGAGTTACAGCAGCGTTGAAATTGTCGTATCAACTCCCGCAGGTTTTCCCCATAGCAAATTCCACCAAGACAACCCAAATCTAGCGCTCTAAAAATTATACATTTGACATAGAGAATTATTCCATCTTCCACGAACGTCGGTCCTTGCGATCTGGCATGGCAACGAAGAGGCCTACAAATAGTCTCGAACTAAATTACAAGTCACATGATTATGAGAGCAGTCAACGAAGCATTAACTAATTTCTGACATGAAAGCGACATTCCTGGCTAAAGAAAATACCCCTGATGTGACTTCAAGACTTTTGGCCCATTTCGAAGAAGGTTAGACACAGTGATTTACGCTAGCATTTCGTGGATGGTTCCTATGGCAACCCAACCGCCCAACCGCCCAACCCCTGGGAGCCAGAGGAAGACAACCCAGCCCAAATCATGGTATATGAAGTTTTTTAAAGAGGATGTTAATATTTTTCTATGTTGAATTAAAACTTGAGAATAAATTTAAAAATATTTTTTGCTATTTGATATGACATATTTAATTTTCTTTGTTCACTCCTTTTTATAATTTTTTCTATCCTTTATTTAATAATTCTTTGTATTTCTATTTTTTTTTCCTCATTCTTCTTTCACGGCAGCGGCCGATGATTGGTCTAAGGGTATGCAAAATGGACAGCCCAAACTGGCCAATTTGATTCGGTTTCTGAGGAATCAATATGATTTATAGTTCCTAAAAGAGTAATCAATGTCCTAATAAATTGGTTCTCGATTTCAAGAGAGTGGACCAATTACATATAAATTTTTATATTTCAAAACAAATAAAAGTAATTAGATTATTTATTTATTTATTCATAACATATAACATCAAGTAGTTAAAAAATAAGAGTAATTGATTTCACCTTAAAATCGAACTAAATCG